>JAECUM010040800.1:0-17812 GCA_016617855.1 Megalonaias nervosa
CTCAATCAGATTAAAATCAGATCTCCACTGTGTTTCTGATTTTAATCAGATTGCATAACCTCTGTGTGTTGGTCATGAATCAATAGATTGGTACAAGAAGACCTGTTCGAAATACAAATATATGTATAAAAAGCATTTTAATGTGTTTGAAATTTAAGTCACACCTACATGACTGTTTCAAAGACTACCCATTTGCAGTAAAGAAATTAAGTCCAAATAGAACTTAATATCAAATGGAATAATTCTTCAGAGTTACAAAGTTAATTCGTGATAAGAAGGGTGCAAAATGTAAAACAAACAAGTGAATTCTCTCCGAAATCTTTTATTGCAAATTTTACTTTCTAACAAGTACTCATACTAATATTTTTAAGAATCAATGCTATTTCACGTTGTCATCCTTGATAGACATCAACCTGTAGCTCTAATTGCTTGTCCAGTTAATCATCGAGATATATAAATCTTGTTTTCATTCTTGAATAAACCATCTTCTATCGTAAGTCTTGTTGAATAGACAACGACGATGTAGTAATTTATATATGCATAAAATATAATTTATTAATTTATTGTTTTCAATAGTTACATGAGCTTCAGTATTTTCATTAATTTGTAAGCGAATACGTTGTTAAATGTTGAGTAAGTTAGGTCCACAACCATTCAGTCTATTATAACGCGTAGTTTTCAAGTCAAGCCATATACAATGAATGTCAGTGTAAATTTTTTAACGCATACGTCATTAATTTCTGTGGACTTTTGTTTTCCATCAAATACATACTTAATGTGTTCTGTAAATTGTTGCCTAAACAGAAAACCTTGAGAACCAGGGCCGGGTCAGATCAGGTGTTGTTTTTTTTTTGTTTACACCCAAAAATTTCAAAAGGGCCCTGACTTTTCTCGAAAGGGTACCAAAGCAAAAGTCTCTGTCTATTTACTCAAAGTGTGCATAATACATAATAAACGTCCGCAAGAATAAAACGATGGTAAGAACGAAACGATGGTCAAATTTCGAGTGGCAAGTGACTATGATTGTGAGTGTGTACGTTTGATTTTGTCGGGGTTTTTTGCCGGGGGTAGGTGAGTCTGGCGCCCCCCCCCCCCCGCCCTGAGAACAAACCATATTTGGCAGGCCTTCTTTTGTCATTAAGGTTGTTGAAATTGCTGAGATGAAAAACATTTCGAGATAATTTCTCTCCCTTTTCTTGCACAGTATAAAAACACTTTAAGCTTATTTTGGGGCAATCAAGTGTAAGATTCGTCGACAGTGTACCGACTTTTTGGTCCATCTCTCTCTCTCTCTCTCTCTCTCTCTCTCTCTCTCTCTCTCTCTCTCTCTCTCTCTCTCTCTCATGGGCCTAATGCAGAAAATACAGATCCACTCTGAATGATTGTTCTTAGCACAAGTTGCCTTCGGCACGATTACCAACACTGAGATTGTAATACATGATTACATAGCTCGCCTCTACTTTCACTAGTCTCCAGCTGCCATGGTAAACATTATGCACAAAACAAATTCAAACTAAAGTGACAAAATATTTTGTTGCAACCTTTACGTTGCAATATTGAATCAGCTACAATTTAAAATTTGAACTTTAACTAGCACTATACAGCCTGTATTCTTCCGACATACTGTGAACTACATACCCGCCTATTAATTCACCCACCCACATACATACTTACCAGCCTATTTACATACTGTGACAGGGAATACAAAAGAAAACAATAAAAAAAGAACAGTCTTTTCTATGATATGAAAATTGATATACTATAAAGAGCTGCTAATTGCCCGAGATGTATGCGTTTTTTTTTTTTACTTTTTGTCTAAATCTTCGTTAAAATCAGATCGAGAAGATATTATCATTGCCTATCCCAAGAATCCAGATTTTGTGTGGGGAAAGTCGCATACTTATGTAACCCTGGATTGACAGCCAGCAGTACAAACATTATTCACGCATCTCACTAATTACCTTGCCTAACCAGTATGGGAGGAGGCTTCACATGAAAAGCATGCAATATACAGTCCACTCACCTATTCCTATACTCCGGTACAATACACAGTGACCTGTTGAGGGTAATATACCACAATATACAATATATTAATGTGGAACATCTACCACTGAATAAACATATTTATTCCTACTTTCAACTGCAGTGGACAGAAAAGGCTTGCTGCGTCGGCTGTGATGTATTAAGATCTTACATCATTGATACATGTGATCATAAACACAAATACTTAACCCATACTGTATGCCTAAATGTAGGTCATAGTGACATGCTTTGGTCCTAACGGTGTAGAGGTGACACAAATTCATCCAATTAACAAGCTACATGATTGGGACATAAACAGAAACTAATAGCTTTTAACACAGATTCAGCAAAATCGCCGACGCATGACATGTGGGTCACATAGACCTCTTTCGTAAATAGGATTTTGAAATTGTCAAAAATCATCCTCTCACCAAGTTTCACCGTTCTGGGTAGGGTAATGTGCATTTAACATGCGAAAAAAACTCGTGCGATCATGGGCTAAATATAAATAATTGACCAAGGCCAATAAAATGTGAAATCACATTGAGCTTTTGTAAAGTTTGTAACAGAGATGCACATAGTCAATTTCATGACTGCAGCATGCAACGAAAAATGAACATCAAATACAAAGTATACCTCCAAGGCACTGAAACGTAAAATATGATGTATAATGATCTACTACTTAATACTGCTGATCAAGATGCATCCTAGGTTTCATGATGTCAAACAGTATGTACATATTGTGTTAAAAACCTATGCAGTCATGAGCTAAATACAAAATACTTAAACTAAGCCATAAAATATAGGCCACGATTACCGTTTTTGGCATGGATTCAGTAATAAGAGAAGTGTTTACAACCATGTAGTGTAATGAATAAAGCATGAACAGTATAAGCATTAAACTGAACCAAAGTCAGTGAAAGGTGAAATGCAGGTCACGATCAGCGACTTTAAGATGAGAATATAGTACTCTTAATACTCTTAAAGATGGATCCACTCGCCAAATTTTTATGATTGCAGCTTTAATGGCATTATACGGTGCATAAAAAAATCCACTGTGATCATAACATGAATGCAAAAACTTAACATAAGCTAGTACAATATAAAATCTAGACCAAAAATAACGCTCTTTTGTACCGCTCCATTGGCCTAGTGATTACAGCGTCCGCCTCGGATGCGGGAGGTCGCGGGTTCGAACTCGCGCCGAGTGATACCAAAGACTTATAAAAAATGGTACTAACGGCTGCCTCCCTAGACCCTCAGCATTAAGAGGTTAGTGTTAGAACTGGTCGGCCTGGTGCCAGGATAATGTGACTGGGTGGGACATCATGCTACATGTCTGCGGCATGATACCCCAGTGCTAGACATCACTATAAACTGCCACACTGCAGACATTGTGGCGATATGACTGAAAAACTGTTAAAGCGACGTTAAAAATCCCCCCCCCCCACACACACGTACACACCATCTTTAACTGATCAAAGCTACCTAGACCACCTTCACTCATGCCTTACAAAAATCCAACGCGGTACGCACCTACGGCTAGGGGGAAACTTCATCCTGACGGATATAGACTAGGGAAAACGAGTATTCACTACCACAAGCAACAAACAACGCCCAATGCCTTCAGCTACTAAATGTAATAAAGGACACATTCCTGTGTTATGTATATGTAATTTAATTACTTGGGTGTTAGTTTTAAATTCTTTTTTATTTTATTTTATTACATGATATTGTAATGATAACTTTATTCATTGGATTTGACCTTTTTTCCGGAAAACTCAGTTCAGTTCGTTTTGACCTGATAGACAGTCAGTAGTTTGAAACTTTGTATCTTTTGATGACCTAGATTCAGAGCCTGTTTCAGCTTTGGAGTAAACAGCTCTTTTTTTTATATTTTTTTATTATTGAATCTTATAGTAAGATCCGTTCAATACAATAGAATTTGTCCATGGCGGACGTGACAACCGGCATATAATGTTACTACGTCGCTTGAAAGGAAGTGATCACGTGACCCTATCAGATGATCTGTTTTGCATTTCAGCTAGGGTTAAAACTGACGTATCATGGTGAATTTTGGTCAGTCGTAATTCATAGCTTCGGGCTCAAATGTATTTTTGTTGTTGCCAGTTTGATTTGAATTTTTCTATTTTTCGGAATGAATAATTTATTTTCCCTGGAAAATCTTTCCTGGTCACGGCACCAGAATTCTTGGACAAAGACATTTACTGAAAAATATTCGGAATTCTAAAGCCGGAATATTAATCTTGGTGATTCAACAAGGCACTTTTGACACGACAACACAAAGCAGGTTATAGAAGACGTCATCGCCTTCCATCTTGGAACCTCATCGGGATTCGAACTTCGATTTACTTAGAACTTTTTAGTGATAGGACTTATAGTTTTAATTATTGGATTAATTTTTGGATTTGATTCATAAACCGTAAGTCCTTTTTCATATTTTTGCCTTGTTTTCTAGGGAAAGAAATTATTTTGTTAAATTTACAAAGCTTGTTGGCTTCACTCTTTTCTTTGTTACTATTGGACGAGCCTAGACACGTAACAAACAAAATTGGGGGCTTGTCCGGGATATATGAATTTTGGCTAAAATACTTCAGAAAATTGTTTTTTGAAATTTAAATTCCCCTAGCTTTCAGATTTTTTTTAAAGCCCAATACTCTTTCACATTTTGTTTGAAATATTTAGTGAATCAACAGGCTTTTTCACAATGTCATCAAAAGTGGAGATCTTTTTTTCAAATCCTACTCAGGAGCAGCGGGATTGTTTGAAAAAGATGAATTACTTGAACTTGCTAGAAAATACGATCTTTCTGAGGCAAAACCTTCTTTAACGAAGCAAGAAATAAAAAACATTTTGATCCAGTATTTGGCAGAAAAGAATGTTTTGGATAAAAGTGTTTTGGTTTCGATCATTAAGTCTGTATCAGACTCTGACATAAAAGTAAAGGAATTAAAATTAAAATACAGGATGGAATTAGAGTTAAGGAAGCTGGAACTTCAGAAAGATCAAGAAGAAAAACAAATGCAGTTGCAATTTGAGAAAGAGGAGAGAGAGAATCAAATGCAGCTGCAATTGGAGAAAGAGAAAGAACAAATGCATTACAGAAAGAAGAGAAAAAATTCAGTTACAATTGGAAAAAGAAAAAGAACAAATGCATTTACAGAAAGAAGAGAAACAATTGCAGTTGCAATTTGAGAAAGAGGAGAGAGAGAGAGAGTGAGACAGGAGAGGGAAAGATAAACAAATGCAATTAGAAGAAAGAGAGAAAGAAAGACAAATGCAATTACAGAAAGAACAAATGCAATTACAATCAGAGAAAGAGGAGAGAGAGAGAGAGACAGATGCAAATGCAGAGAGAGAAGGAAGAGAGGAAATATTAATTTAGAATAAAACAAACAGAGCTGGCAAGTGAAATGCACATTCCCACTCCACACACAAATTCAAGTTTTGATATTATAAAGAATTTTAGGCTAGTACCCCTTTTAGTGAAAAAGAAGTAGACAAATATTTTCCTTATTTTGAAAAAATTGCTGAAAAACTTGAAATGGCCAAAGGAGCATTGGTCTCAATTATTGCAGTGTGTACTTTATGGCAAAGCCCGAAATATCTATGCATCTCTGTCAGTACAGCAAAGTTCTGACTATAATTTGGATAAGGAATGCATCTTAAAGGGTTATGAGTTAATTCCTGAGACTTAACGGCAAAAATTCAGGAACTATAAAAAAGAAGCTGGACAAACTTATGTCGAATTTGCAAGAGAAAAATATCAGTCATTTGATAGATGGTGCTTAGCCAAGAAAGTCGATCAAGATTATGAAAGTCTCAAACAACTTGTATTACTTGAAGAGTTCAATGTCCATAGTGACATTAAGACTTATCTTGAAGAGCATAAGACTGAAACCTTGGAAAATGCTGCTCTTGCTGCTGACGAGTATTTCTTAACTCATAAAGTTCCTGTTGTAGGCAAGTCTTACACTCAGCAGTCTACTGGTAGAAAGGTATTTCAGCCTAATACTAACCTTTCTAAAACTCAATCTGGCACAACTTTTAAAAATCAAGCTTCTGATTAGCTTGATTCAAAATCCTTGTCTCTTCCTACGTGTACCTATTGCAAGATGAAAGGACACGTTATTTCTGATTGCTTCAACTTGAAATATAAGCATCAGAATTAAGATAGACCTATCCCAAATGCTCTTATTTCTAAGAGGTCAGTGTCACGGTCATGTATGGAAAGCAATACATATGTTGGGTCTAATAAACCCCAGTCTGATTTTATTATGGAGAATTATGAACCATTCATGTTGAAGGGTTCTATATCACTTTTGGGTGATGTGGACAATCCTATCCCTATTAAAATTTTAAGGGACACAGGAGCTTCTCAGAGTCTTTTATTATCAGGTACTTTGCCTTTTTCTAAGAAGTCTTCTTATAATGAGATTGTTCTTGTTCAGGGAGTAGAGTGTGGCTTTGTTAATGTTCCTCTCCATTGTGTAAATTTGTCATCAGACTTAGTTTCAGGACCTGTGACAGTCGGAATAGGATCTTCTTTACCCTTTGAGGGCATTCATTTGTTACTAGGCAACGACCTAGCTGGAGATATGGTTGTGGTTAATCCACTTGTAACTGACAAGCCTTGCTTGGATCAGAAAGTCGATCCAATTGAAAAAGAATTCCCTGATTTATACCCAGCTTGTGCAGTTACTAGAGCTATGGCAAAGAAAGCTCTTGAGAATGATTTCGATATGGAAAGTATTCCTTTAGCTGACACATGTATTGGTCAGGCTTTTGATGAGGTCACTTTCACTCCTTGTTTGGATCACTCCAAAAGTATTGATCACAGTAATCCTCTTTTAACTACTCATTCTCTTTTTTCTAATCAGGGTGACAAACGACAATCACTTGTCGTCGAACAGGAAAAAGATCCTGAGATTTCCTGTTTGTTTCAAAGGCCATTAGTGAAACGGAAGCTACTGAAGTACCTGTCTCTTATTTCATTAAAATGGAATTCTTATAAGAAAATAGAGACCTCCCGAGGTACCTGCTGGTGACGATTGGTCAGTGAACTATCAGATTGTAGTTCCAAAATCTTACAGACAGGAAATACTTAGTCTGGCCCATGAAACTCCTCTGGCTCGTCATTTAGGGATTAATAAGACTTATCACAAGATCTTGACTCACTTTTATTGGCCAAAAATCAAGAGTGATGTATGTAAATTTTGCAGATCTTGTCATACTTGTCAAATGGTAGGAAAACCCAATCAGAAGATACCTAAGGCTCATCTGCAACCTATTCCTGCATTTGACGAACCTTTTAGCGGAATAATGGTAGATTGTGTTGGTCCCTTACCTAAGACCAAGTCAGGCAACCAATACTTGTTGACCAATATGTGTGCGTCAGCAAGATTCCCAGAGGCAATTCCTTTGAGGAATATAAAAACTAAAACTATAGTAAAAGCTTTGATAGTTTTTTTTTTGTTTTTTTTTTTTTTTTTTTTAAACTCAATTTGGCCATCCCAAATCTGTCCAATCTGGTCATGGGTCAAATTTTATGTCTGGAATTTTCCAGCTAGTTATGCTTGACTTTGGCATTCAGCAATTCAAGTTAAAAGTGAAATTATGGTTTCACAGAACTTTACTTGAGAGAACTTTTGAGTCTTGTAATAGAGTTCTTTCTCTCTTGCTCATTCTTTAAAATTTTCTTCAAATTAGGTATTACGGCCCTTACAAAGTTAAGAAGAAAGTGAATGAGGTAAACTTTAATAATAGTACTCTGATCTAAATAAATTAATGGAGTACCAGTATATTGAGAGAGATAGCCAGGTAAATCATACAATTAATTTAGTTGTCCCTGTCCCACTCACTGAGGATTTAAGTGAAGGAATTCAATCGGACTCTACTGATTTTGGAGTGACAAATCATCGGAATTCGGAAATTATGAATAATCTAGTCCAGAAACTTTCACAGTTGCAACAACAAGAAATGAATGAACTTAGACAGTTATTTTTTGAATATGAGCACTTATTTTCAGATGTTCCTACGAGGACAAACAAAATATTTCATGACGTTGAAATTGTGAATTCCAAACCTGTGAGACAACGACCATACAGGATGAACCCTCTCAAACAGGAATACTTGAAAAAAGAAATTCAGTATTACTGGAGAATGATTTCATAGAGCCCAGTAAAACTGACGAGTTCACCATATATACTTATTCCGAAACCAGATAAAACTTTCCGTATGTGCACTGATTATAGGAAAGTGAACAGTGTGACAAAAACGGATTCATTTCCATTACCAGGAATCGATGACTACATTGATAAAATTGGAAATGCCAAGTACGTCACCAAATTTGACCTTCTGAAAGGATTATGGCAAATTCCACTAACGGAAAGGGCAAAGGAAATTTTGGCATTCGTGACTCCAGATGGATTTTATCAATATAAAATGTTGCCGTTTGCGATGAAGGGTTCGCCAAGTACCTTTCAACGTTTGATGAATATGATTACCTCTAGTCTAGATAATTGTGATGCTTACATCGATGATGTCATCATCCAGAACGACATCTGAAAAGAACATCTAGGAACAATTCGGAAATTCTTTGATAGACTCACTGATACAAGTTTGACAATCAATTTATCTAAAAGTGAGTTCTGCCGTGCTTGTGTAACATTTCTAGGACATATTGTGAGACATGGACAAGTTAAACCTATAGATGCTAAGGTCAAGTCTATCTCTGAATTCCCTGTGCCTGTCATTAAAAAGCAACTGATGCGATTTTAGGTATGACTGGATACTATTGGAAATTTTGTTCCAATTTTTCTAATATTCCTGAATCCCTGACAAATTTATTGAGCAAGAAAAACAAGTTTCTTTGGACTGAAAAATGTCAGGAGGCTTTTGACAAGTTAAAAGCCATACTTAAACGTGCACCAATTCTTACAGCTCCAAATTTCAGTCAATCATTTAGACTATCTGTTGATGCAAGTGATGTTGGGGCTGGAGCAGTATTGATTCAAGAAGATAGAAATGGTGTTGATCATCCAGTGTGCTATTTTTCTAAGAAAGTAAATAAGCACCAAAGAAATTACTCAACAATCGAGAAGGAATGTTTGGCTTTAATATTGGCATTACAGCATTTTGAAGTTTACATTAGTTCAGCTCCGTCTCCGATTGTTGTGTTTAGTGATCACAACCCCTTTACTCTTTCATCGTCAAGATGAAAAACAAAAATCAAAGATTATTAACGTGAAGTTTGTTGTTACAGGAATATAATATTGACATCAGGCACATCAGGGAAAAGACAATTTAATAGCAGATGCACTTTCCCGTGTATAGAAATACTATTTCGTGTACACTTTGTATAATTCATAAGAGTTCTTCTTATGTAATTTTTTTTTAACCTCATCTATATTTAAGATATGGTAAAAAGAACGCTTTATTATATAAATCTTTCTTTTTCTTTATGGGGGAAGTGTTATGTATATGTAATTTAATTACTTGTGTGTTAGTTTCAAATTCTTTTTTATTTTATTTTATTTATTACATGTTTATTGTAATGATAACTTTATTCACTGGATTTGACATTTTTCCGGAAAACTCAGTTCAATTCATTTTGACCTGATAAACAGTCAGTAGTTTGAAACTTTGTATCTTTTGCTGACCTAGATTCAGAGCCTGTTTCAGCTTTGGAGTAAGCAACTCTTTTTTTAATTTTTTTTTTATTATTGAATCTTATAGTAAGATTTGTTCAGTACGATCGAATTCGTCAATGGCGGACGTGACAGCCGGCGTATAATGTTACTACGTCGCTTGAAAGGAAGTGATCACGTGACCCTATCAGGTGATCTGTTTTGCGTTTCAGTTAGGGTTAAAAGGACGTATCATAGTGAATTTTGGTCAGTCGTAATTCATAGCTTCGGGCTCAAATGTATTTTTGTTGTTGCCCGTTTGATTTGAATTTTTCTATTTTTCGGAATGAATAATTTATTTTCCCTGGAAAATCTTTCCTGGTCACGGCACCAGAATTCTTGGACAAAGACATTTACTGAAAAATATTCGGAATTCTAAAGCCTGAATATTATTCTTGGTGATTCAACAAGGAACTGTTGACACGACAACACAAAGCAGGTTATAGAAGACGTCATCGCCTTCCATCTTGGAACTTCATCGGGATTCGAATTTTGATTCACTTAGAACTTTTTAGTGATAGGACTTATATTTTTAATTATTGGATTAATTTTTGGATTTGATTCATAAACCGTAAGTCCTTTTTCATATTTTTACCTTGTTTTCTAGGGAAAGAAATTATTTTGTTAAATTTACAAAGCTTGTTGGCTTCACTCTTTACTTGTTACTATTGTACGAGCCTAGACACGTAACACCTGGAACAGGTTGTAGATGCAGCAACACGTGGAACTGAATATTCCTCAAATCTGCTTGATCTGTTCTTCACAAAACAACAAGACATTAACCAACAAGTGTGATATCATGCCAAGAATTGCTGGACCATGAAGCAGTTTATATAGAGTTTAGCCTACGACCAAAGAAAGTAAAGAAAGCACCTTGTAAAGTTTTCCAATACAGGAAGGCAAACTACGACCAGATACGTGAAGAATTGAAAACGTCACAAGAGTCACTCATACGTTAAACATATAACCTTTCTGTGAGTGACACATGGAAAGTTTTAGAAAAGAAAATCAAATGTTTAATGCATAAATTTATACCATCCAGGACCAAACATGGAAACAAGACAAACAGCCTGGGAAAGACAGATCCATGAAAGCCGAACATAGAAGACGAAACAAATTGTTCACAAGGCAGACAACATGAAAGGCCAGTGATCGGAAACTATCAAGGAGCAAAATTAAGATCCCAACGTTTAGAACTGCAGGCCTGCTGGATATATATTGAAAACTTGATAAAATTTGGAAACTCCTATCAATAACACTAACAGAACAAGCGGAAAAGAGTTTGGAACTACATTAAGTCCGTACGGAGACAGCTTTGGTATGGCAGGCCTCAAGGTACACGGGAACTACATTCGGAGGCATCCGACACGGTCAATATACTCAACCGACAATACCAGTCAGTCTTCACACAGGAAGACAAGAGTGACCTGCCCAGTCCACATGGAAATCGTTATCCACCAATGCCTGACATCCAAGTTACCGAAGAAGGTGTATATAGCTTATTGCAAACAATTAACCCGCAGAAGGCCACCGGACCGGACATGATTCCAGCAAGGATCCTGAAAGATCTTGCAGAAGAGTGCGCACCGTACTTAAGCTATATTTACCAGATGTACCTCTCGACAGGTTTGGTCCCTAATGTGTAGAAAATTGCAAATGTCACGGTCATCTTCAAAAATGGAGAAGATTCAAGTCCAGTAATATCGACTAGTCTCACTTACATGTATCTGCTGAAAAATACTCGAACATATCACAGTAACATGATGCATCATCTAGATGTTTCAGCATCCTAACAGACTGTCAACACGGCTTTAGTGCCAGAGGAAGCGATGAAACACAGCTCATAACCTTCGTTGATGAGCTAGGCAAATCCATAGGCAGAGGAAAGCCGTACGACCTTGTAGTGCTTGACTTTAGTAAGGCTTTCGATCTTGTCCTCCATGAATGACTCCTTTGTACGTTGGACTACTATGGCGTCAGGGGTAATGCTTCGAAATGGATGAGAGATTTTCTGACAGACAGATCGCAGAAGGTTATCGTAGATGGAGCAACATCAGACCTAGCACCCATTGTTAGCAGAGTACCTTAAGGGAGTGTTTTGGGTTCCATCCTCTACCTGGTGTTCGTCAATGACCTACCTTCAAGCGTCAAATCCAACACATGGTTGTTTGCAGACGACTATATAGTCTACCGGGAAATCAACGCCTCCAAGGATTACGAGATCCTACAAGAAGACTTAAATCGACTAGCTCTATGGGAAAGTACTTGGGGTATGCTCTTCCACCCAGAAAGATGAAGCATCCTAAAAGTCTACAGGAAGAAATCTCCGATCGTGTCCAATTACCCTCTTAAGGAACACAAGCTAGTTATGGAGCAGACAACAGAGTATCTTGGGGTGGAATTCTCAAACGGCCTCTCTTGGAAACGCCACAAAGACATGATGGTAAAAAAAGAAAAGCAACAGCGACGAGGTAAAAAGTGCAGCATATTTATCGCTTGTACGGCCTGGCCTTGAGTGCTGCTTAACCGTGTGGAACCCACATAACAAAGATCGGATAAATAAAACAGAGATGATTCAAAAGAGACCCGCTAGATACACGACAAACATATAATACTAACAACGTCTGTGCCTTGTTACATCATCTCCAGTGGGAATCACTTGAATCGACAAGATCCAAGCCCAGCTGACCACTTAATACAAGATAGCGAACAACCTAGTGGACATATCCGCCGACAAACATTTGTCCCTAGTGTATGGCCAAACTAGGGCAAATTACACGAAGAAGTTCATACCGAAGTCAGTAGCAACAGACTGTTCAAAGTTCATCTTCTTTCATTGCACAATAGGGATTTGGGACAAATTACCAAAAACAAGGGGGCCCCGAGTGACCGAGTGGTCTAAAGCACTCTCCGTTACGGATCACTGCCATCTCACCTCTGTCTGCGTGGGTTTGAGTCTCGGATTCGGTCAATGTGGGTATGTCAGAAAGCTTGCCAGTAGCTTCTCGTGGGTCGGTGGTTCTGTCCGGGGTTTTCCTGGGTTCTTCCTCCACCATTAATACTGGCCGCCATGTATAACCTATCGTGTGCTGAAGAAAATGGCGTTAAACCCCATAACAACAACAAAAACAATTGTTGACATTCTTGACTTGGTATCTCACAAGCAGGAGCTTTCCAACATCTCATTCTAATGCGATAGTCAGCTATTAGTAAGACCCAGTGATTCTCGGGGCTGTTCCGGTTGAGGTTCGTTTATCTCGTGGCCATCACGGTAGCCAGACTGGTCTGAGCCGGAAGGGACGAAAACGTAGACTGACACTCTTTCACTATCTTTTAACTTTTCTTTTATTTATATTCTCTCTGTTCTACCGCTACCTTCATTCCTATATTCTTGACCACACCACCCGTTGCTTATTAGTCAAGAGTGACTGAGTCAACAGATAGATAGATAGATAGATAGATAGATAGATAGATAGATAGATAGATAGATGGATGGATGGATGGATGGATATCATTTGACCATGGACACAACTTTTTGTTGAATTACTTGAGGAATCGTCTTCAAGAAATACCAAGGTTCCTCTGAATGTTATGTCTCACCTTCAAACCGCGCCATAATTGTCCCTGTGTGCGGACCTCAGTCGTCTTCAGCACAAAATATTAACGTCGACAGCACCGCCGCCAGACAATAAAACCATAGTCTCGCTACATGTTAATGCTGGCTCAACAAACAAGAATTCAAGCAGACATAAACACATAATCGTTCAAAACCAGGCGCGTGAATGGGTATGGGGATTTTTTGATTTCGATTTTTCTTGTGATTTACTCCGTATGAGTAATACATAATTCAGAATAAATCCAAGAAGGCTAAGAAGACACATTTAACCTATTACAAACTAATAACTTAAAATATACGTTTTCAGTGTTCATCACTGAAATTCATATTTCATGCAACGTAAAACACTTTCTGTGCACAGGACAAGAACGCGCACGTGCCACTATGTAAAATGGTTCCATAACATCACAGAGTAATAACTGCAATTATTATGAATCATTGATGCAATTGGCAATTTCATGGGTCAAAACGCCAGATGTAACCACCAATCCACTATTAATATTTCGAAATAACTGTTCCATGAATACTTTTTCGTGTTAAAGACAGCCGCGCTACAAATCTGCCCAACTGAACTGATCCGAGTAATAAATTCGTCTTGATGATCTTGCTGTACATAAATGAAGCCAATAAATTGAAACATTTAAGTCTGCACGCTAGCCAGCATTCAGTAAATCATGCTAAACAGTATACTAATGGCATTGGCACTGCAAATTTTACTTTGTTGAATCTGAATAAGGACACCGTGGCAGTTTTGCGAAGTCAAGTTAAGGAACTTAGTGTAGATTCTTTTGAGACTCAGTTTACCAGGTACAATATCATTCTTGGCGGAACTTGTGTGTTGTGTTCGTTTTTATATGTATGTACCGTTCTTAATGTTACTTGAAATCTAATAAAGAGATCTCAAGGTGATCAATGGTAGCAACTGAGGAAAACAATTTTATTTTATTAAGAATATTTATACCATTTTAAATTAGCAAACATAACACTACTGTGCCACATGGATGAGAATACTGTTGTAAGGTGTCAAATACCTCCAATACGTTGTGATCCTGTTTCATATTAGAGACAACAATAAAAATGTCAGGGAAAATCTCTCTCCGACACACACACACACACACACACACACACACACACACACACACACACACACACACACACCGTCGTCCAGCCAGATAAACGTACGTAAAACATGCGCCGTTGGTTCGCCGTGACTCAGTGCGTCGTCCGGCCGGCGGAGGCAAGACCCGGCTGGCTCAGTCCCCGGCTGAACTCACCCACCCCGACCAACCTATCCATGCATTGATTGCCCGCCATGACCGGTGTGCCACGTAATCGGTTGACCACTCGGCAGGCTGCGGCAAAGCACCTCTTTTTGTCACTATTAATTTACACCCTTAGCCGATATCTGGCAAACAAACTTGTAAACCTTAAATCTTAGACCGTCGCAAAACCATGTCCGACAATCCAATTCAACAGTACAGTCGTTATTATTAATTATCATCCCCATTGGCTTCTCCGCGTATTCTCTACAACATTCAGTTTTTAATGTCTACTAAATGTTGCACCAGTTCCATTTTGTTATAAAATCCTGCAAACTTTTGTGTAATATCCAAGTTAATAAAAGTCATTGTTTCTTTTTCCAGTTATTTTAATATATCTGCAAATGTAGATTTTAATTTAGATATGTCTGTGTCTGCCAGTTTTATTTTGTATGGTGTTTTTACTGTTTTTTCTATTGCAAACGGAGAACCTGTTTATGGAAATCTGTCTTATAATATTTTAGCATCCCTTCTTTTTATTATATCGACTTTTAGTATCATTGGGTTCGTTTTGTGTTTGGAAACTTTTACTCAGTATCTCTATATGTTAAACTTGATCAGATATGTATTCATTAATGAATTTCTTTCTCGACAAAATGTACTGCTTACAAAAACTACTTTTTCGTCTATGTCGCATTAAATTTTGTTAAAAAGAGAGAGAATAAGAAAAACAACATTTTATCACATAGTCGGTACACTTTGCCTATAGTGTGTGCAGTTTCATATTTTTGATATTATACGTGTGAACATATCACTTTATGTGATTCTGATTGGTCCAAATAAGCCCATGAAATTATTGTGCAGTATTCTCTTTATTGATTAGCTGCGATCGTGGGAAAACTTTTTTAACCCCGTCTTCTGGAATTGTTTGTTTTGAATGAACATTTTTGGCCGCCATTTTTTGATTCGACTCGCGAAAGGGAATTGGGAAAAAATGGTCTCGTCCAGTCTCAGTATTGCCAATTTACCCCCACAGGGGTTTGTTACGCGATGTCATGTATAACATATCGTAACATGAAAAATGGCAAAACCCCCAAAACAAGAACAGTAACAACAAGTACAACTATTGCTAAGATGATAACGAGGGTGGGGGTGGGGATGGATGGGCGGTATATCTGTAGCATGGAATCGACCCTATATACAAGCTTGGTTTAAATGTGAACTTACTGAAGTAAATAACTCACCTTTGGTCACAGAAGAATGTAGACATACACCGGTCTCCCCAACAGACAGAACTTTATCCAGCCACAGCATCTCTCTCTCTCGCTTGGTAGTCTCTCGGGGGCCGAGAAAGACATGTTGTGCAGTCTCATCAACGATGGACGCGTATGTGGCTCCGCAGTCCAAATTCCGATGAACACAGGCGGTTGCAGGTGGGGCATGGGAGACCGGTACTTGGGGGTGGCTGAGACGCAGCTCTGTGACGTCTCTCACGGGCTGCAGCAAGACGCTGGCGGCGGTCAGCCTCGAAGGTGGAACTGGCTTTTCTGGTCAGGGCTTGCCAGTGACATCTGTCTGAGGCAGCGAGCTCGAGCTGATGGGGTTGAAGGTCTGCCCATTTGATGTGCGTCTTGAGGTTGTCTTTGTACCTCTTGTGAGGGCAGCCTTGGTTTCGGTTGCCTTGGACTAGCTCGCCAAAGAACAGTTGTTTTGATCCATGCGGATGACATGGCCGGTCCAACGAAGCTGGGCCTGGATCAGTTTGGCTTCGATGCTTGTTGTGTTTGCTCTATCAAGGACTTCCTGATTGGGGATTCGGTCCTGCCACTTGATAATCATGATGGCTCTCAGGGAGCGCTGGTGGAATTGTTCCAACCGACTGATGTGCCTTCGGTATACAGTCCACGTTTCACAGCCATACAAGAGAGACGTCAGGACAACTGCATTGTACACCTTCAACTTTGTTGACAAGTGTATATCCGTGTGCTGCAAGACCTTGGTTTGAAGTCGTCCGAGTGCTTGGCTGGCCTTTTGGATCCTCGCAGTGATCTCTTTGTCCAGGGAGCCATCATTGGATATTGTGCTGCCTAGGTATTTGAAGCTGTCCACATTCTTCAGCTGCGTGTCGCCGATGGTGATGCAGGGTTGTGAAGGGACAGTGTTTGGGGCAGGCTGGAAGAGGACTTCTGTCTTTCCTAGGCTAATTGTGAGTCCGAACAGATTGGAGGCTTCAGAGAACTTGTCCACAATTGTCTGTAGGTGAATCTCTTCATGGGCCATGAGAGCACAGTCATCTGCAAAGAGTGCTTCAGTGATGAGTCTTTCAAGCGTCTTGGTTTTAGCAGCTAGGCGTCTGAGATCAAACACTGATCCATCCAGGCGATATCTAATGTAGATACCAAGGTCAAGGTCACGGATGTCGTGGAGCAGTACCTGCGTGAAGAAGAGGTTGAAGAGCACCGGAGTGAGTACACAGCCCTGTTTGACACCATTAGATATGGGGAATTTTTCAGAGGGTTCACTGTCTGAGAGAATCTCTCCAGTCATGTCATCATGGAAAAGCCTGATGAGGTTGGTAAACTTCTGAGGACAACCAAGCTTCTTGAGTATTACCTACAGTGCGTCTCTGTTGACTGTGTCGAATGCCTTGGTCAGGTCCACGAAGACGGCATACAGATTCATGTTCTGCTCAAGGCACTTTTCTTGGACTTGTCTTACTGCGAATATCATGTCAGCAGTGCTACGGTCTGGGCGAAAACCACATTGAGACTCAGGTAGGTTATCTTCTGACACTGATGCGATAAGTCTGTTGAGAATGAGGCGAGCAAGTATTTTGCCAGCTATGGAGAGTGGAGAGATGCCTCTATAGTTATTGCAGTCCGCACGTGTGCCTTTATTCTTATAGATGGTTACAATTGATGCGTCGCGGAGGTCGTCTGGCATCTCCTCCTCCGTCCTGATGCTGGTTAGCACATCGTGGAATGCCTCTAGAGTCTGTTCACTGAGAGCCTTGTACACCTCCGCTGGGATGCCATCCTTACCAGGTGCCCTGCCCCAGTTCATTTGTTTAATGGCCGTCCTCAACTCCTCGATCGTTGGCGGAACATTCAGTTGGTCATGCGTTGGCTGTTGAAGTATTTGTTCAAGAGCAGAATGGCTAACCGATGAGGGCAGGTTTAGGAGCTGGCTAAAGTGCTCTTTCCATC
>JAECUM010040801.1:0-32468 GCA_016617855.1 Megalonaias nervosa
GTCTGTGCAGTTTCTTAGGCATAATCAGTAGAACAAACAAGATAAACCTTGATCTGCAGGGTCATTATGCTACAGCAGATCAGGATCTTTGTTGTTTGCAGTGTGACTCGACTTTTAAGTGAGTATATACTGTATATGTTGTACTTCTTGTGATAAATTGCTGGAAGAGGGGTATATAATAAATATTATTGGACATTATTTGATTATCAGATAACAACATGTTCCAGAATATGGCCAGTATGTGTCTTCTCAGATCAGTCCAAGAGTACTTCCATACTTGCATTATCTTATAGTTCATAATTTGATTTTTTAAGCCATTTGATACTGATCATTTCATATGATGGACTTGATAGGCATTTCAGATTCATGAAGTGTGTAACTATTAGCCTTTGGGGACAGAATTACTTCTAAAAAAGCTCTAGCTGGTGAGCATTTGACCTGTTCACTGGTTAGTACACATAGGTATGATTATTACAAAGAACTACATGGAGGTCACTGAGAAATGTATAATTTAAAAAATAACAAAGTAGGTGAATAATTTTCTTCTTGTAAGTGCGAGTAAAAACAAGTTGGTGCATCTGGATGGGAACAATCAAATCTAAGTTATTTCTGTAGTCATGATTGTTTTGTATTTTATTAGCTTATGAATTTAAGAAAAATATTTTATTTTCATCTGCAAAGAAAACTGAATATAATATTTGTTAATGTGGCACATATTTCCAAAACAAAATGGCATTGTATATTGCATATTCTTCTCTGCATTCATCCCTGTCAATCTTAGGTTCATCTCTAAACCATGTTTGAAGCAAGTTTTCATGCCTGATTGGACTGGTAATTGCTTGTTCAACTCCAGTACTTTTATGATGTCAACCATATTCAGACATAGAAATTAGGTATGCTATTCCTACTGGTTAAACTTCCATTCCAGTGTGAAAAACCACCTGTTTAGTGGATATTTCAGGTATCAAATTGATATACTTACTGATATCATATGAAAATAATGGTTGCATGTACTATTGTGCTGAAACATGTACCAAAACACTTAGGATAGACACTGAACCCTTATGCTCATAATTTTTGCCCGTACTTTGGCAAATCTTTGCACACAGTGAACTATGAATGATTCCTGTAATAGATTGTAATTCCTAGCATTGTACACTGTGATAGTGAATGATTCCTCTAATAGATTGTAATTCCTAGCATTGTACACTGTGTGACAGTGAATGATTCCTGTAATAGATTGTAATTCCTGGCATTGTACACTGTGTGACAGTGAAATTACTAAGTGGTGGTCTGCTTTTGCAAAGTATATATTCTATTTAAGAAAAATTACTTGCAATTGAGACTCTTTTCTTCAGAGCATGCAAGTTAGCTTTTTGAGTTTCACTGAGATTTATCAAGGTATTTTATTTAATCTAGTTCAGCTGTTTAAATATGTCCTTAAAATGTGTAAGGGATAGATATAAATCTTTTAATCTACATTTATAAATGTATTAGATTTGTATTTTTTCATTTACATAAATTATGTTCTATGTCTTTTTCATTCTTTTTCTTTACTTTTTCTTTTTCCTTTCTTTTTCTTTGCATCGAAACAATCTTGACAATGTTTCTCATCTTGAGCTTGATCAATTTGCTTGCACCTTATTAACCAGGAAGTATAAATCCATGATTTGCAGAGATAGATTATCATATTCATAGTCACCCATTTGACCAAAATGCCCTCATGTTTAATTGAACTGGGATCACTTTGCAAGGGTCATCCAGTTGACCCAAAAGCCCTCATATTTAACTGAACTAGATTCATTTTGCCAGGGTCATCAGATCGCAAAACACACCCCTTGGTTAAACTATGATAATTTTTGTGGAATAATCACAGGTTAAAAGTGTGCAAGAAAGACAGATAAGATAACAACTTAAGGCATTTGGATGATGAGAAATGGTAACTAGTGAACAATTTAGAAAAGAATCCATCTTTGATTGCTCTTGGCCCCATTTCTGGTTTCTTCTAGCATATCCTATTTCTGAGAATGGTTTTCTTTGAAATTAAGAGCAAGATGGATTATTATCTTCAGCAGTCCATCCAGATGTAATACATGTATAAATAATCTGAATTTCACTAGATTTCAGGAGAACAAAATGAATGAACACAAATGACCAGTAACTGGGCATTCAGGGTTACATGTATATGACACATATTATTAACTTTCTGTTGAACACTCATTATTTAACATAAACACCTTTTTGAAAGAAAAATAGCGAATTAAAATAAGTACATGACATAAATAATTATATCAACCAGTTCAAGATCTTTGTGGGCCTAGACTTACCGTATTTACTGTACATGATGGGATGCTCTATTTGTTGGGACACCATAAAGTAATTTCTAAAGTAATTATTTTGTGCACCATATGTTCTGGGACACATTAGGCATTTTTTGAGTCATAAGTTGTGGGACACCTTTTAAATTCTTCAAAAACTACATGTTGAAAAATGCACTCCAGCTTAAATTTTGTTTTAAAAAAAATATAAAATTGTGTACTTGAGATAAAACTCTTTAATCAACTCCAGCATCATCTCATCAACCCACTCCATCTCCTGCCCACATATGATCCGTCTTTTCAGTGCAGGAATATAGGCCATGAAAAATTATCATTGGAGGCAACAATTCTCTTGAAGTAGAAACTGCAAGGGCTAAAGTCATCTTTTTCTAAAAATGTGCACCAGTCATGCTAATTTTCACTTTTAACCCCCATCTTATTGACAATCTATCCAGGAATGAGATCAAAGGACACTGGAATTTCATCCATATTAATGATCATATTGTCGATGAAAAAATCATCTTCTCTTCTGGCCTTCTTGAATTCATCAAATGATTTTATTTTCTGTGATTCTTCTGGGCTATGCTAGATCATTGATGTCCGTGCACAAAGCATTATATTGTGTACTTGAAAAATTGTTCCATTGTTTCATTGTTTTTTCAAAATTCCCATTAATACCAGTAAAAAGGAATCAAAGTTGACTTCACTCTTTTGGCTGACTTTGTATATATATATATAAATAATCCAGAGTCAGCTTTCAAGTTCAGCTTGCTTTGTTATAAAATATTCTTTGTATTTGATATCCTGTTGGTAAATTCAAACAATGAGTTTATTGTTCATTTTGTTTATTCATCATCCAGGCTTCTGTTTTGCTCAGCATCTGTTGTCATAATTAATACAGATGCTCATGCACTAGTAAGGGTGGCATAGAAGAGTGTGACAGAATATTTTGACATTTCTAACATGACAGAAAACAATTGCTCTCAGTGGCAAATTGAATGTAGTTGGTTTCAAATCTGGATAGTCAGAGGTAAAGGCTTGTGAGAGTGGGCATCTTGAAGCAATCAGGTATTGTAGCTGTCTTTCTTTAACAACATCATAAACAGCACAGCATTTAGAAAGTATTACATGCTTTTGATTATAATATAAACACATATTACAGAATAATAATTGCAAAGACAGTAAATAAATGGAAGTCAACTGAAAAATAAGACACTGCATATATCGTGCAGATAAAGTACAGGTCACATAACTGTCTGGTTTATCATTATCAGTGCATTGAGACATCAAGAATGATTCAGATGTTTTCTGTTCAGAGGAAAGAGCACTGTTAAATTATTAAAGCACAAAAAGAAGAGATGTAAGGTTTCTTTTTGAAAACTAGTTGCAAGAGTACATTTGAAGAGACAGCATTGGGCATTGTTCTCAGCCATAGAAACCCTACTGTGATAATCCTTTGTTTGCCACGGATAAATAAAATATATTAAATATGTGTTGGCTATGGAGAAGAATCATTGAGAATCTGTCAGCTATTGATCAGGTCTGTAAGTGAGAAGATTGTTAATGGCTGTTTAGCCTAAATGGAGAAAGAAAGCCATTATCTTTGCACTACACTCTTTGAGTGAGACAGTGAATAGCAGTCTCTGAATAAATTTATTTTCTTTATGGTATTGTAAATGCTATTTTACAGATGCTGTAGTTTTCATTCTTGATTAAAAAGCTGGCAGTTAAAGAATACAGTGGTATTTTCAGTTCATAGATGTAAACTGTTCTGCATTTATTTATTTTGTCTTGTGTTATGATTTATAATGTTTTCATTAATTTAATACATAAATTTACAATACTTCATTGACATATGTACCTTATCAAATTAAAATTAAGTAATTAATATTGGAAATTCAAATAGTTACTGATTTATTAATTCTACATTGTACAAAAAAAATAGTTTTGTATGTATTTTATTTTAACAGGCCCATGAAGAAGCCATGGTATTGTTGAAGTCTCTTGGAGTCAAGTTTGAAGACTGACAAAAAGGAAATTGTAGAACTAAACTTTATTCTATTATCACATGACCATTATATTATTTAGGTTAATATGACCATATCTTGTGTTTTAGCTCACCTGGTTGTAACTTGATTGTATGGCACTTTGTCTGAGTCATATGTCTTTCATCAGTTGCTTCTTACCTTGGGGGTGGGGGGCATACTTTTATTCCTATCTTGCTCAAAGTTAAACTTGTTATATGGGCTTAAAATCACCAAGATCATGGTAGAGTTTGATAAAACACAAGCTACATGCATGTCAAATAGGCAGTGTTCATGAAATTTTCCTGATCAGAACTAGACATTTTAACATACTTCATAGAAACACATGAATGTAGTGTTTTGTGATACATATTCATTAAAGAAAAATGAACCTGTTTTGACCCATCCATAGGTCTCATCAGGTGGAAGCAATAAACCATAAGTTTATCCGTATGATTTGCCATGGATTTTCCAAAACTATTCTTTGTATGCCAAGCATATTTACACACTGTTTGAATCACCAATCATGATGTTGCCACATCTGCACTTTAGTCAGTCCACACACTTAAGGTTCACCAGTTTGTGAAAGTATTCTCCCTGTTTTGTTGATGCATATATGTTTCGATTTTCCTTCCACTTCCTGACTGCTCATTCCAAATGAAATTCAAATAACTTAAATCCTTCAAGGTTTGTGGATGAGAAGTTATTTAGTTGATTTTGTAAATTGTTTGAAATAGGCACTACAGTAAGATTTTCCATTTATTGCATAAATTTAAGTTTTCTTGAAGCAGATTATAGGGGTATTATTTGAAAAGTTTTGATGGAGCAGATATTCTCTCTCTCTTTTTCTCACTCTCTCTCATGAACATACTTCAAGATAGATATATTTTCTTTCTGCATTCAGGTATTGCAAACTATTTTTACTTATGTACATTCCGTTCACATTTTTTTCCCATAGTTTAAGAAATGTTGTAGAAATTCATTTTGATATGTAAAGTTAAAGGCTTAAAAAGGAATCATTATGATCATGATTGAAATATCTGTTAGTGACTTTTTCTGCAATATTATATCCTTGTATAATCCAAACAAATATGAGGAAGTATTACAATATCACATGAGATTGTAATTATGTGGAACTATTTTCTGTCTGTTTTGTGTTTGTGAATATAAATGAGGTATATTTTTATCAGCTTACATATTTTAACGAAATGTTCATTTCGTATGTATACTGGTATGAACTGTGGCAACTATCATAAAATATGTTGTTTAATGTGGGTCCTTGGAAGAAGTTTTGTACAGTTCAAGAATCCAAGTATGTAGAATGCATGTATCAATAAAACATTCTCAAATGGGATCATTTTCCCTTTGAAGCATATACTGTCCTTTCTTATACATGTTAATGAGTGTATGAAAGAGATTTTCTTATTTTGCATGCATAGATGAGATCCTCATTCATCTGACAACTTAATTTCTTCCTAAGTAGCCTTCTTTTTCTTCTTTAACACCACTACTGTTTTTTTTTTCTTCCTTTTAAGCCCAGCCATATTTATTGAGGAGAAAAACATAGAACTGCCTATGTCTGTCTGATTCCATCCAATCCCATTCAGTCACAAAATTTATTTTCCACTTAGTAACTTAAGGACGACATGGTGGATTCAAGCAAAAGTTGGTATAAAGCTTTACATTCAGAAGACGTAAGCCAAGTTTAATTTCACTGTTTTTAGGATAAAAGATTTTGGAGTTACAACTCTTGCTTGATTTGGAACTTTTTCCATCAATTTTGTTTCCACTCAGCAACATTTGAAAAACTTGATGGATTGAAAATCAAATATATCATGAGGTTTAATAGCAGTATTATATTACCTGCTAATATTACTTTGTTTTCATTCTTCCTGCTAGTCCCACTGTGACATGAATTCCATCAGCCACTTACTAATTGGCGACTAATTGAAGTTTGTGGAACAGAAATAAACATGATCTCAGTCTAATACCTTATTTACTTCATCATTGAAAATATCAATCCACTTTTCCTAGGACATCATTCATACAATTTTCACCATTTGTTTTGAAATAATTATTGTGAATCATCCATTCTGTGATGTTTTCAGCATGCTACATGGAGTTAATAAGAAGCTTTTGGGGATATTAACTCCATCAGCTTACTTGTGTGGGTTGATGTCCTTTTGTGTCTTGAGGTCAGATGAGGCATGGAATTTACCAGAAAGTCACTGTTCCTATAGAAACTGGATGAAGGAGCCAGATCCTCCTCTTTTCAGAAATGCCTCCTCAATTTCCAGGTGGGATCAATGTCACTTCCCAGTGTTAGAAAGTCATCAACTTCCATAAAATAGGAAGATGTTTCACTGCTGCATGTTAGGAAGTTGCCAGCTCTGTTAGAAAGGAATCAGTGGCACATCCTGCTGTAAGGAAGTCTTCAAGTCCCAAGAGTGAGAGATTAATGTCCCTTCATAGTGTAATCAAGATGTCAATGTCTGTATAAGAGTCCCATCTTCAGGTGCAGATTTAAGAGATTTTCTTGTCGAGATAGGCCTGCTCATAATCAAGATTGCCTCATTCATCAGAGTTGAGTTCATGAGATAGAGGCATCTTGAACAACTCTCCATCACCTGACCTATCACTGTCTTGTGGTAGGTCACCAGGCATCAGACTTTAGTCACTCTAGTCACTGGGCAGGGTGATAAGTACTGGTCTCTGGGTGTCTGTTCCTGTTCACATGGTACTGGGCATGTGATACTGGTCATTCATTGCTTGTCCCCAATTACCTGAAAAAATAATGGGTTTTGATCACTGATCTTGGGAAAAAATGTGCCACTTGCCCATTGTTTCTGTTCAATCTCGAGAGGATTTGGGTAACCCACAACCCGGTGGCAAGTCTGCTGTGTCCTATTCACCATGGATTAGTTTACCATAGCACCATGGATCAGTGGACCTGGTAGTCCATAAGACCTTTGTATTCCCTCCTGTAGATTCATCATGAAAAGGAAAAAATCGGGGACGACCCTTCCTCTCCCATATTAAGAGGGGATCATCAGGACCCTTTTGCAACAAGAGAGAAAGAAACGATAGTTCTGTCTTGCCCTATGTGTTGAGACAGTATTCAAGAGGCTATAATAATATCATTTCTCCAAGGAGAGAAAGTGATGGATAGTACTGTCTCATGTCATGAGCAGAAACAAGATAATGAATTCTCAAGTTTAGTAGACTCAGATGAGTTATAAGAGGGCCCAATGCAATTAAGTCCCTCTCCTCCTTTTGGGTCTGTACCTCCATCACATTCGAAAGGATTGGCTAAAGAAGATAAAGAGGTTTGGAATTTGCTAAGACTATTGCCCTAGATTAAGGAGCATCACATAAAAATATCAATGGGGACTTTGGCCCATATCTCTTAAAGCTATTAAATTTAAAGTATACACGCTGGTTAAAGGAGCTTTGCATGCTGATGTCTTTAAGGCTGCCACCTTGAACCTGTTGAAGGAGGAATCTGTCACTTGTAGTTATGTTGAGACCTTTGGAAGCAGTTACCAAGACAGCGAGGTGCATGCTGTTAATGTCAGTCACGCTTCCAGTGGAATATGTTCACTTCAGTAGGTTGGATATGTTAAAAATATCCTGGATTACAGCAAGAACCTGCAGCGGCCCAGCTTTGATGGCTTCATTCTTACAGTGGCCTCCCAAGATCTTAGGGATCAATAACATTATTGCTGACCACGGTTCCAGGCCCAGTAAAACCGGTTTAGAGGAATCTGCATCCAGGAAGGTTTATGGGTAACCAGTCTAAAAGTTTTAAGCAAGGGTCACAGCCGAACTGTCAGACTTATTTTAAAAAGGTTCCTATCACAAGTCGAAGTGGCTAGCAGGACCAGGCACTAAAGTCATGGAATCCTCCCCGTTCCCAATGGAAGAAAGCAGTCAGACCAGGGGAGTCGCAATTTCTCTTGCCAAATCACCTTATTCCCTTTGGTCCAATTAGTGCATGACTGTGCCTTGTTAAGAGGACTGGTTGGTCCTAACTTGCAATCTGTTAGTCCTCTCTGCTATTAGAGGTTACCAACTTGGCTTCCATGGTCGCCCCCTTCCTTTCTTGTATGGTTTCACCAGACCAAACTAGAACTTTGAAGGGAAGAGGTCGGAAGTGACGGATCTTATTCCTGATTGTTATAGTTTCAAAGATTCATTATCGATCTTTTCGTATTAAACACGTTTGTCCAGGAAGGGCACTTCAAGATGGATACTTCCACCTCAGTTATAAACGCCATAAGGTAGAATGACTAGGCGGGCTACATAGACCAGCAGGATACCCACCCGCCCACCCCTTTATATCTTTATATCCCACACACGAAATTCCTGCAGTTGACTTCTGGGCCAGACGGTCTTTTAATTTTGGGCTTTCTTCTTTTGGCCTGGCTACCGCTTCCAGAGCTTTTGCCAGATCGATGGGAGTAATATCGACTCACATGCCGTCGTTATGGCTTCCCATCATCTGCTGTTTCGACGACATGTTGACGCATAGCGTTCTCAGACTTGTATTACTTGGGGACATGTCTCTGTGTTTGAGGGCTGTAACTCGTCTAAAACCAGGTTAAGTTGGATCTGATCTCATCTCAGAATTACCTAGACATGAGGCTGAAATTTACTTTCAAGTTAATAGTTCAACGCTAAGCTGATAATATTCATTCGCCAGCTTTAAGGGATATAGGGTAAACTGCTCAAGTACACACACGTTCTCTTTGTGTCAGAACTAATAAAATACTCTGAGCTGCCGAGAGCTGTCCCGCTCTTTATGCCTTTGGTGGAACCTTTTGGTATTTCCTGATCGTTATCTAAGGTACCCAGTGAATCACTTGGAGAGGCCTCCTTCGAGAACCTTACCTTAAAAACGGTCTTCCTTCTGTCCCTGACTCGGAGGAGGAGGAGAGAAAATCCTGCTTTATTCGCGGAAAAGAGTTGCTTACGACTTGGTTACAACTACGAATCTGCTTCTCGTTTTACCAACCCGTTTTTCTGGTAAAGAATCGGCTACATTTGGTAGCCTCTAAGCCACTTTAAATAAACCGTCTCAGTCGCATCTTTGCTGATTATGATCTGTATAGATTCATTTACCCGGTTAGTGCCCTACGTGTCGATTTGGATGAATGACATAGGAGAACAAATGGTCAAAACCGTCTCTTTATCCCCCTCAAATGTACCTCTGATATTTCAACAGCCACCTCTCGAGGTTGACTATTCAGACATTAGAAAGAGCTTGTGAGTCTCACATTTCAGTCTTAATATTTTTCTTAGGAGGATATAATAAAATCCGCACAGTGGCGGTTTAGCCCCACTTTCTCTTGGTTCTGTCTTTATTCGATGTCGCACCATATGGAAGACTGCTATGCACTAGAGACGATTGTGTCGGCCCAGCAAAGTTGTAAACGCATCCTACAGTCTACGTTAGCACTCTACCATATTATTTGCACACACTCCTGTTTGTTTGTACAATCCACCCACTCCCTTACTGATTTTGAAACGAAAACGTCAACTATTTTCTAACCTGATTGTTGCCAAGAGGGCCCTAACACTTTCGAGCAAAGGGAAGCTCCCGATATTAACAGTCAGACCGATTGCCATTTCTAGTTTTCTAGAATAGTCGATTTCAGTAACAAAACCTGTGTCGTCTGCGTCCAATATTTGCAATATCTAGATAAATTTTTAAAACAAATCGAACAAATGAATCGGAGGAACTCTTACATACACGGGTTCCAAGAGATGCAAGTCCAAAATGTACCGAATTATTGAGATTATCAAAGACGGTGAACTGAATCACATATGTTGCTTGAAAACAAAGACTGGTCCAGACAAATACATCGACCCTGTTGGTAAAGAAACTCCTGTTTGATTCGAAACGCCAACAAGTTGACAGTGTTTGGGACTCCCTGGCGACAGTCAGGTTAGAACATATAAATCAGTGAATGAAAGGACTAAATTTTGTACATTTTTTTATATAACTGATGCCTTCTGTTTTTAAAATCGGTGGGGTGGAGTACAAACAAACGGGACAATGTGAGAATAATATAAAATCAAATGATATGCTCACACTGGCAGATTGTCAAATGACCATTAGTCTTTCAGTAGCGGATAATTCATTAGCGTTTCTGTTATTAAAATGTAGGGAAAACAAATTTTAATTAATTATATATTTAATACTTATATGCTTCTATTACCTAAATCTCCTCCCCCTTTCTACTCAGATACTTTTTCAGTCATGGCCTAGGCCAAAGAAGTATGATTTCCAAATGACGGAAGTAAATAAGGCATCAGAAGAGACTATATGTAGTTTTGTTTTAAGAACTCCAGTTTTAATTGGAGGTAATTGCCTTGGCACTGGGAACTAGCGACAGGAAAAGTGAAAACTGTAACAATGTCAGGCGACTATTAAATAATAAAAATAATTTTACTCCCACCCCATTACATATTCATCCGAAGAAAACCAGTGCAGTTCGAATTGCACCTGGTTGGGGGATAAGGGTGGGGTCAAAATGTAGCTTTATTGTATTTCTTTGAATAAGAAATTCTGCCTTTCAGTTCGTTTCCACTTATCTTTTGAAGAACATAAAAAAATAAAATCTAATTTTGCATAACGCTTTCAATTTGAGAGCGCTGGGTCAAGTTTGATTTTAAGTTTTTCTGGCAAATTTTCACGGAATTATAGCCCTTGTTAGACTTTCTACTTTGTTTCCACTCAGCAAGGATTTAATGAACCTCATTAACTGCCACACAAAACTTCAACACTCTTAACGATGATATTTCAGTTGACGAGACGGGCAAAGACAAAAACTCCTCGTACATCAAAGTATAAACTTCAGCTCTAAAGTTGTATTACTCAAAAGTTCAGATTCTTTTGGTGTGTTCTTGAGAAATGCACTTAGCCCTCATTTCTTCCACATAACGTAAATATTTTAAAAGGACAGTGAAACCAGTCAGTTACTTGGATATAACACTGATGCTAAAGATATGTAACTTTTAAGAAAGTTAAAGACAAAATATTAATATTCTTTAAAGTGGTGAAACCTGACTTCATCACTTCAAACCTATGATAATATTATTCCAGAGTGTCAGCTGAACGCGGCAACAAATGTTAAAGATATATGACTTTCAAACACTTTTAATATGGTTGATGCCGCTGCTGAAAAAGTAATCTTTCAATCCATAGTAACATTATATAAAATGTTTAATTTTTCGACCCATAGTAACATTAAATGAAATGTTCAATGTAGTTACTAATGTAGGAGATCTGTAATCTTCAAAAACCTAAACGCAAAAGATTAACATTATTGACGCTGACGCCGCCGGAAAAATGATTATTAAATCTCGCCATACTTGTTCGGGTGAGACAAAATGTCAATAAACATCTAAAATGCGGTACGTGAATTATAATTGTGCATTGAATTATTCGTAACTTGAAGCCAAACTTGATAAAGCTTATTTGAATTTGCTCATGTGTTCTGGTATGTATGTATGCATCTATGTATGTATTGGCGTTTAACGGGACATCAGAAAAATAATGGTTATATGGTGCAAATTAAAAGCAAAGTTATAAATTTGTAAAACTGAAAAACTGCGTACAACTTTAGGAAGATCAAGCATCCAAATGTAAGCATGAAGTACGACAAAATATTAAAGGCAAAGATGTTACAATTCAATAGAATGTATATTTAAAAATAGATAAAAGTTAACACTTGTTAACTTATAAAGGGTATGGTCAAGAAAACTCTGTCAAGAGAGTAAGAATATTGGATCAAAACCAACAATGGGGGCATAAAATTAATTGGATCTGAGTGTGATGTAGACAGATCGAGATTCAGTGTGCATAGCCCAACACAGACTAACCATGAATTCAGTTTATCTGTCATACAATCTCGCGAAACCTTGTCTGATTAGACTGGTACTATGCATGAATTTTGTACTTTACTACGTTATTAATTATAATTACGTCGATCGCATGTATGCTTAGTATACAAGTATTTACAGGAACTCGAAGAAGTATTTATCCAGAAATCGCATTATATGGAACGTTATTGCATTGTGAATGCTCTTAATTAAGTCGGAGCACAGCTGTACATGAATGGAGTTCAAAGCAAATGTTGACAGAGTTTGCCCACCCACAATTGTGATATCCGCCAACTGATTGGAACGTATTGTAGTACATATCGTAGGCCGGAGGCGAAAGTGACTTGTCACATGGTTATGCCATCCAAACAGCTTGCCAGTAATCTATTTTCAGGACCCGAGTATTGATTGTTTTCATGAAGAAGCAATTAGAGCAGTGACTTGCGAAAAATTGGTCGCTACAGTGTTTCTGGATTATGTGTGTATTTAACCGTAGTCCAACATGTCATTTAAAGAACGCTTCAACGCCCACCTGTAGACAACCTCAGCGTCTAGCCTTCTAATTCACCCACTTGACGTTTGACTCCTATCTTCTCACTGGGTTTGCGTTTACGACTTCTCTCATCTCCAAATAATTTTCCACCCTTTCATTGGCTGTTTATCCGAGATTGCACTTCCGTTTACGTTTATGGTAGCTTCCTACGATATCGCTGGTACATTGGTATCGCGGTATTCGAAGTTTTTGTTAATTTTTTCTGCATAGCGCCACCTATCGTGTACACTGGATGACCATAAGTTAGTTCTGCATCACTAGTTTTATTTCGGGAAAATGTTGTCACTGCTGGCGAGTACACTTTTAAAAAAGCACCCATGAATTTCACTTTTTCAAAACATGGCTGTACCCATGTTCTCAAATAAAATCAATATCTTCTTACAATAGATATGATGGTAACGAATCGGTTAGCCGTTTTGGGTCTGATAATGTCCAATAAATATATGCAAGAGCATGATTAACATATTTGTCCAGAGGCAAGAGGTGGAATCTATGATAGCAAATAAAAGCCAAACTATGATGGATGTTAATGTTGTTTTCTGGTGGCTTTCTTAATTGACAGATGTTGACTTCAAAATTTTGTTGTACACGATTTATTACCTTTCGTTGTAACATCTGGTTTTGTTGAGAGAGTCTGTGGTCGACATGTAATTTCATGGTCATCTTGGTGCTCCCTTTCCCACCGACATTCCTGGCGCCACTCATCGCCACAAGTGGTTACATATGCATTGTTTAATTCTCTCAGATAATTTTCTGTTGTTTGAGGGTACAGGTGACAAAATTAGATCCACTGAAATCCTAACATTAAGACAAAAATATGCCATCGTAAAAATAATTTTTTGGTATTTACCGCGATATCGGAGTAATTATCCTTGCATAAGCTGGAGTGTAGATGGCATTTGTTTATCGATCGTTTCCCACATCATCTGATTTAAAGTGGAAATTAAATGCATGTTAATAAAGCTCAAAGAACACCAGATATACATATGTAATATCTTTAAGGTCAGTGCCTTTATTTACTTATTCGCCTCTCGCTAACTTTAAGACCCGCGAGTCCATAGCACTCCAGTAGACATGTAAATATTGCAAAATTTCACAATAATGGTGAATAAATGATTAATTTGACTGTTGAAACAAGCGATAGAGGCAAACATTTTTAATGTTTAAAAATATGAACTGGAACTACTTCCATCGATAGCTATGATAAATCTCCTATCATTTTATTATTCGTTCCCCATCCCACTGGCCTTGACGAGGAATCCTAAGTCAAGATCCGAAATATATGTCCTACAGTGACTGCATGTCAGGGCCTGATACGGAGTCAGGCAAACGCATGAGACGTCAGGTAATAAAAAATAAGGTATTCAAAAATTTAACAAATGGAGGGGTGGGTTTATCTGAAGACGCTCATCGCCTGGGGCGCCATTTGGTCCAGAGCCAGCCATGCTGCATGTATAAAGTTTGTGCAAAGAACATTGTAATTGCAATTTTGTATACTAGTCCTATAATCCCATCCCCCCCCCCCTCAAAAAAAAAAAAAACTGGGTGAGGGGGTGGGGGACATGGTTATGTACCAAGTTAGGTCAGATTCCACTCAGCGGTCTAGGAGGAGAGTGAATACATGGGAATAACATCCAGTTCAGTTTATAATTGCTTTATAATGTTAGGCACATGTAATTGTCCCGAATACAATGTTTTAACGTATCAAGTAACAAATGAATCGGCATCTTAACAATAAGATAGGGTGTATTTTAGAAATTAAACAATTTGCATATGTTTAATCTCTGAATACCATAAACCGTCCATCAGTATCAGTTCAGATTGATTTTTGTTGGTTTTCTTTCGGTTGGCCTCGTATCAGGGTCACATATTCCATCACATCGGTTAATACAGTCCTAAGATGGGTCGAATCCAACTGCGAAATGCGCAGACAAACCAAAACCTGACGTCGCATAATGCTCCGATCAATCTGAGTCTATGATGTTCATTCTGGACTTGATTTCAAGCGGACAACACAGACCCTGATCTGCCGACGCATTATTCAATGACATATCTAGATCCATGCTGTTGGCAGTTTTTATTCGGATAAATACTGCGTGTACAAATTACCATAGTCTCTGAATAATATTTTCCTTATGGCATGAATTTTTTTCCGTAAACACTCGGTAAATAAAAATCGGTGCAAGTAATTTAAATGTCTCATTTTGCGTCATAATCGTGCAATGAATAAGGCTCTGCGTCAAACTTGTATGGTCCAGTGGTGGTCACCTGTTGATTCCTGTTTCAAAACCGGTATACGACTGTCGCGGCCACCATCATTTATTCCAATGTTTTTTCGTAGAAAAGGCGAAAATGTCTTATCCTACCACCAGGGCGTGAGTGCGGCCTACATTCTTTACGACCAAAAGTTTTGGAATAGGTCTAGATATTTGAGACCAAGATTAAACGTTTTGAAATAGGTCTAGATGTTTAGGACCAAGACTAAAAGTTTTGGAATAGGTCTAGATGTTTAGGACCAAGACTAAAAGTGTTGGAATAGGTCTAGATGTTTAGGACAAAGAATATAAGTTTTGGAATAGGTCTAAATGTTTAAGACCAAGACTTAAAGTTTTGGAATAGGTCTAGATGTTTAGGACAAAGACTATAAGTTTTGGAATAGGTCTAAATGTTTAAGACCAAGACTTAAAGTTTTGGAATAGGTCTAGATGTTTAGGACAAAGACTATAAGTTTTGGAATAGGCCTAGATGTTTAACACCAAGACTTAAAGGTTTTGAATATGTCTAGATGTTTAGGACCAAGACTAATATTTTTGGAATATGTCTAGATGTTTAAAACCAAGACTAAAAGGTTTGGAATATGTCTAGATGTGATCTGTAGATGTGTACAACGGTATTTCATCTACTACGATCGATTCTCTTAAGGCAAAGATTTGGGTTGGCAGCTCTTTGACATATATGTAGAAAGGGTGGGGTTGGAATGGGAAATATGTGAGCGTTATTTTTCTTTGCTGCAGACAAAGTTACAACTACGGCCGTAACTTTTGTTTTTCATATACATTTAATTTTACTAAGCAGGTCATGAATTGAGGGGATTTTGGCTCGATAGAGATATAGTTTTTAGATTATGGTCACGTCATTCAGTATCCGGCCTCAGATAGGCCTGAACACTATTTAGAATTGATAACTTTTCCTGAATAAAAACTTTAAATTAAATATTACTAAACTGTTGTAAGGTTTTCACCAGACATTGAAAAGGTTGATGTAACCAATGGCATCTATTGTATAACAACATATAATTACCAAGACAAAATTAGTTTCTTGGCAAGTAAAACGAGCTGTCATCTACAGGAAGACAACTGGTTTGCAGTAAATGGGTCTCAATAAAGACGATTAAAAGAAAATTTATATTGATGTATTCAATATGGACGTTCCGCAACACCTATATAAATTACCTCTTTCAAAAGTTATCCCCCTCCCTCCTCTTATTGAAAGTTAAAATTTACAAAATATTGCGAGATGAATAAAACATTACATACACATGCTTATGATTCATTTTTCAATAAGAAAATACCATACTTTCAAAGACAAAAATGGTGGTGCTTGAAGTTCCTGCAAGCTTAGTTGGACCATTCTTCCATTTCCTTAGTTTTGAGAACTGTAAGATGGCGGCTAGACATGCAAAGGGAGATAAATATGACAGCTGTTGCTAGCATAAAGTTCATTTGCAAAAACGGCGCAAAATTAAGTGAAATCTGTAATTCCCTTATTGATTATGGAATAGGCAAAGTTTGTTTTGCTCTTGGGTTTCGAACTTTAAATCGGAATAATAAGCTTTCCATTTTTATTTATTTTTTATTTATTTATTTACATAAACTCAACAAAGTTTTAAGTGGTCCCCAAAAATTAACCCAAATTTGTAGGGTGTTGCTTTTCTGTAAGTATTCCTCTCTCTCTCTCTCACTCTCTCTCTCTCTCTCTCTCTCTCTCTCTCTCTCTCTCTCTGTTTAACATGTTTACCGTATCAGAACACTGAAAGATAATTATTCTATTGATTTCAACATGAGAGCTATATAAATATTCATTCTTTACGTCGATATGAAGTTGTAGCATTTGGTGTCTAACTGAGAGAAAGTTAAGTGTTTGACCATTCCAAAAATCAATCTGGATAGTTCATAAAGAGAATAATTGGTTTTCTGTTCCGGTCTCTATTGGCAAAAGTTCATTGAAATAGAATCAGACCAAAGTTATTAAAGGATTTATTATTTACAACTGTTGAGCAATATTGGATATTGGTTTTTTCTTTATTAAACATATCCACACCCCAGTGAGTTCAACACTGCACGAAGTTTAAATCTACAAATGAAAGAAAGATGAATTTCTTTATTTTGAAAAATTATGTCTGTCCGTCCGCGCGTCCTTCCTGCTTGGGGTACAACCCTTATTTCAATACGTCAATTGACAGCACGTTGTCTGGTGCATCCTGGGATGAAGATGTTGCAAATCAATACTGAACCACCGCTATTTTACTTTTGCTGTTTCTCCGACATCGCAAAAGAAGTAAGTTGTTTAATGGAAGGTTAATTCCGGTATTGATATTTCCTTGATTTTTTTTTTTCAAGTTAAACAGACTAAAACATTTAAAATTATCAAAACTCATTTCAGATGGACTATACCTGAATTTAGTATAAAACTAATTTATGTTCCCAAAACACGTCACTCGTAATCAATGAATACATTTTGCAGGACATTATTGTCCATAAAATATAATCCAGAAGACTAATTTCGCGAAGGAGATTACTTAAACCTTGAATTTCGCCAGGACAACACCTCCTCGTTCAGCGTAGCCATTCAGGATTAACTTTCTCTAACCGCCAAAATTGTAACACTCTAATTGAAGTCAGAATAATTCTTTCTAGTCCGCCTTTACTAATAACTGGTCTGGACAATATAATTTAGCACACGTATTTCAAATGGCACACAAGTTGTCTCAGGATTGTCTCTTCTTTGTCATTTCCTATACTTGACCCTACTTTAACATATCTATCGGACCGTTATCCTGGCGGGTTCTAATTAAAATCCACTCATGCCCCCAAATAAAGTTTATCCCATCCTTCACAGACAATTTATTGCGAGCCTCGCCCATACATCAATCTTAATGGTTACGTGTCACGTTTACCACGACAAAATGTGCTGCGACAAAACAGCTACAAAACTTTTGCACCATTACAGACTGCTTACCTCGACGGCGTCCACATTAGTAGCTTCTGTTGAATCAATGTTTCCATTTATCCCTGGTGTCTGAATTATACTAGTATGCAGTGTCGGTGTTATTTGCCAGGATTACCCTGGTAGAGTCATTCTTGAACTCGTTTCCGCAGCAGTCATGTCATCGTAATTTTTTTAAACTTTAGATCAGAAATTATCTTCATCATTGCGTCCAATTTGGATACAATATTATCAATCTGGCTCGAGTCTTGATTATTGGTGACAACGGCTAAATACTTGGCAGTTGTATTAAATTATATTTCTTAAACATTTGTTTACATTGGTCACCCTGTCTGTGTGCAGCAATTCTTGTTCTCTAACTTCATAAGTCAACGGTATCCAAGTCGAAGATGTACCAGATCTGTGTATAGTTACCTTTTTCAGACGTTCATTGAACAGACTAGTTTAAAACTTGCATATATGGGTATCGATTTTGGAGATACTTTACACGTGTCCGTCCTCTATGACTTTAACTTCAAGAAGCCACGCTTTTACCCTTATACTGTCTCTCCTGGAGAACAGTTATGTTTAATCCAGTCCGACTCCAACAATTTTCTAGTAATCTGTAGCCTTCAGTCCTGACCACACTGCCTAGAAATTGTCTTATTGCTTGTGTATCAATAGTGTAAGGATAACATATATCCCGTTCCCAAACAAGGAACTTCGTATCGCCGTACGTAGAAGCTAATCCTTCCCTTGGGTGTAGGGTCCGCATCAGAAAACAGAACACACGGAATCTGAAATGCACTGAGACTGCCGTCACGTATTCATCCGTGGTTAAGACTGTGTACTTCTTAGTGTTGTTGAGATATACTATGACGCCCTTGATCTCTTCCGGAGCCTCGGGATTTAGATCACATCATTGTGATGTAGAAAAGCAGCTTGTCAGTACACTCTTCATGATTACATAAGCAAAGGGATAGCTGAAGGGTCAGTGTTCCAAGTTATTAACAGTGAAGTAGTTTGCTGTCATTGTTGTGGTAGTGGGTTGAACGCCATTTTCATCACACGATAGGCAATATGCTTGTATATCTGGCGGAAGATAAATCCGGGAAAACTCCATGAAGAACTACCAACCCATGGGAACTTACTGAAGATTTCTCACATAACCACATTGGCCGAGTCCGATACCCGAACCCATGGGGTCAGAGGTGAAATGTCAGTGATCTGGGAAGGCGAGCGCCTCAGACCATTCAGATTAATACAAGCTAGATTAGTAAATCTCAATGCACAGGTGGCCAGTATAACTAACAACAATCCAAATTCGATAGCTAAATTATTTGTCTCTATCTTTTCGTAATGCGAAAGTGTTTCATGTCAATAAATTACGCATTCCTACATGCAATTTGAATAAATGTCTGGAAGGCAAACAAACATTGGTGCACCAAGAATGGCGAATAGGTAAATATAGCTTTTATACCAAAAAAGTCACCTATTGTCTCTGATGCAGGCAAACTTGACCTGATTATAGTAAAGCAAGCATGCACTGTACGCAAGAGAATGCGGTCAGTTCTGATAGCCAACACCTACAAGATTTGTCATATGCCAATCAAGTACCAATTAATGACTTTAAAAATAAAGCCAGGTTGTAAATACTCAAAAATGGAAGGCAGCACTAACAATCTCCTCTTCTGCTTTTGCCTATGAATAAATTATGAAGATTTACTTCCATTATAAGGTAAATAACGTCACAGTGAATGCGACTTGTTCCGACTTTCGAATAAAGTAAAATGCTACTAAAAATAAATTGGAAACCCCCTTTTCACACATGCACATTTTTAAAAAGGAAAACGTTGATTCAATATCAGACAGGATACATTGCATTGCAACATCTTAAGAAAGGACAAATGGTTGCGTTTTTCTACATTTATTGTATACTTGTTTTGAAGGGCAGATGTACACATCATCTCTTTAGGCAGTTCTATCAAACAGCTTTAATTTGATAATTGTGTTTATCTGAACAAATAGTAAAATAAGGGAATAGAAAAGATTGATGATGTGATTTATCAATAACAGAGAGAGTTACAAAGGATCTAGCATACGGGCAACGATAATTTAAAACTAAAATGAGATTAGAGATTAAAGTTGCTAGTCGATTGACACATGAATTTCTCTTGTCAGCCAGAGAAGCTATTGAACGTGATAATTAAACTAATTTTCAGAACATTTCTTGTACTTTCATTAAAAGTTTTAAGTGTTTTTTTAAATATTCATTATATATATTAAAGTATTTTGATATTATAAAATCATTAAATGAAACATATTTTTTTGTGGGAATGATCTAACTTGCATTTAACTACTATATATTCTTCAGGAAAGAAACAAAATACATATGGTGTGCGTGTGTGAGTGTGATTAGGATTTTTACGTGGCTTCAACAATTTTTTCCGTCATATTGCTACAGTGTCTACAGTGTGGCAGTTTATAGTGATGTCTAGCACTGGGGCATCAGTCACACTGTCCTGACACCAGGTCGACCAGTCCTAACACTAACCTCTTAGTGCTGAGCGCCTAGCGAGGCAGCTGTTAATACCATTTTTATGTCTTTGGTATGGCTTGGTCTGGGCTCGACCTGCAGTCTCCTGCATCCGAGACTGATGCTCTAACCACTAGGCCACCGGAGTGGTAAAAATAAATATGGAATGGCAATTCGAAGAAACACAATAATTTTTCCTTTACAATTATGTTGGCTTGCTTTTCCCCATTATAGACGACTCTGTGTTTCCCTAACGCTATCACAAAATATTAATATACTTTTATTTTCTTTCATAAGTATTTTAGTTAGCAATTCAAAGATGAATGAACACAAAAGAGTCATCGAATGCTTGCGTACAATATGTACACAAAAGTACACTTGAGTGCATGTGTACACCATCTACACAAAATTCCAATGAATTGCATTTGTGCACTATGTACACAAAAGTACACTCGAGTACATGTGTACACTATGTACACAAAATTACACACGAGTACATGTGTACACTATGTACTCAAAGGTACACTCGAGTGCATGTGTAGACTATGTACAGAAAACAGTGAAGAGAAGAAGAACTACCATGCTTTTGCTTATAAACAAGGAATTAGTATTGACATCACAGAGGATCTTCCCGATATTCATCCATTAAAGTTCTTCTGCACATACCGCATGAAATACCATCGCTATGAAATTAGTGGAAATAAGGGCCAATCATATACTTCTAAATCATCAGAGGTTTCCGTTTACAAACTACACAGTGATGAAATTTGTGAACTCTGTAGTAAAAGGTATGGGCAACCAGGTAAAAAGGTCAAATTCTATTGATATTACTTATAAAGCATCACCACCAAAGAAATGTGAATCTGATGACTCAGTCCAGAGTGTATACAAAAGTGGTGATGAAACTGTGACTGCAAGTGAAACAGGGTATAATCAGTTTTTAATGACGCACTTGGACCAGATTCTCAAGTTTGTGACAAGCCTTACCCTGGTGCAGTTCAGCTTAATTAGGTCTTTAATGCGCCTGACTCCAGCTCCTCATATTCAGTAACTTAGAATTCATCATTTGAAACCGGAGATTCTGTGATTTCTGATTTCCTAAACACAGAAATAGCAAGTGTTGAGATAGAAAAGTTGTAAAAGATTTGGCTGAGATTTTGTTTTTTAATAATTGTAAAAGCATACCATTTTTGCATTTCATTATTACTTCATGTGCGCACATATATTTTAGCTGGGTTGAAAAGAGCCCTTGTCGAGCCTGTAGGCTGTTACTACTAGAGATGCCATAACTATTTTTAAAGGTTGGATTTCATTATTATATGACGAACTTCATGTGGCATGTGTACATAGTGGCAAAGGGCGCGGTGAATTTTGAGTTTCATTTCTCATATTGAGTATGAAAACAAGTGTATATATTTGGCAAGTATCCTGCAAAGCTCCTCACTCCATCTGGTCTTTTACACAGACGTAGCAATCTAATGAAAACACAAATTTCTGGCTGTGACAGAAATATTTAAAACAAAGTGACTTAAAGCAGCATTAAATTTTTATTAATGATTCATTTTTGCACGTTCAAAAATGAAGATAAATGAGGTTTGCTATTTTTTATGTTACATCAAAATCCTTGATAATAATGATAGCGGAAATTCATGGTATTTAGCAGGCCTGGAACAGTCAAAAAACAAAATACTTTGTCAGGATCTGTCTTTGCGCGTTGATACACGGCAAAAGTAAAGTTCAATGTAAATTTTAATATATCTTTCTTCAAATCAATATGAACAATCCATTACAACCTCCTGGTCCTGTTGATATAAGCTATATGCCACCATCTGTCAGGTAGTCGCCAGAGAAGTTTAATTTTCCTTAACATTATTCCACTCCTGCAAAGCCGTTTATAAATGTTGAATATCATATGTCAGATCAATTTTTGCCCTCTGAACCAATCAATATTTTATCCAATTAATTGTAAATGTATCAGAGATGACTGCTCATAATGCAAAGGGTGTGATATGCAGATATCCAGATGCAGCGGCAAAGACCCTGACAAATCATGAACCACAAATAATAACTGGCCCTCAAGCCTACAACATGAATCCATATCATCCTAGTCTCACATTAAATACCAGTATTAAAGAGTGTTCGTATGGTCTTGGTGATATGTACATTCGTATTGAAATTTCAAATAGATTGTTTCCAGACAAGACATTCAGGTTGTATTTATGTGTTTTGCTAACAGGGAATTTACTGCCAAACGATGATAAGATTATTGTTTCGCAAAATAGGAACAAAGCAGACTATGTCAGGACAAATAATCCACTACAAGAGCTCGTTTGTGTTGAAAATAGTCATACATCGTCATGTCCGTGTTTATTGCCAATAGAAAGGGGCGAACTTTCATCAAGAAAAAGATAAATAAGGGTCCAAATTACAAAATTAGACATGGGTGAAAGTGAGTTCGCAGCAAATGGTTTAAGATATATATATATATATATATATATATATATATATATATATATATATAACATATATATATATATATATATATATATATATATACACACTGTTCAAAGTCACAAGAGAAGTCGCAGAATCTGCTCTTGCTACATTTAATATAATTAAAACATATGTGGAAAGAAAAACAAATTACTTAGTGCACAAGGGGCAAAACCGGACGATGTTTCAAAGGGTGTAACTAACCGAATATCTAAAGGTGTCAAATCAGTGCCATTGTTCAATACTGAAGCAACAGAAAAGAACATTGGTGCAACTCATGCAGCCATCAGTTGCATTAATTATTCCATTTTTTGAAGGGTATTATTTCTAATATTTACAGGTCAGTTTCTGTCTGTATTCTCTCGTTACGAGAAACCACCCAACACATTTGTATCATGGCAAACAGACTGCAACTGACGATAAAGATGGAAACGGAGCACCGATTGTTTCACAGGTACATGTTTCTGTAACTGAAACGTCGCTTTAATCAAATTCAAATTTCATCTAAACAATGAACCACAAAGATGTGCATGTTAACTCTAGGGTCCTTCTTTAACAACAGTGGGCAAAAATCCTGGTGACAGATTCCTGACCTGTTCACTATGCATTTGATCAATTCATTTAATACCTTCATCAGGACTTGCAAACAAGAAAATCACGGCTTTTATCACAGAGGAAGGATTTACGCAAACATACCTAAATGCACCCAGCTTTGCTCAAATACAATCCAACTGCATCTAGTACATAATTGAAACTTCCTTCGTTTCTAAGCCCATACGAAATAATCACACTTTCATGTTTTTCATGATAAACACATTATTTTCCTATTATAATGTATCAATAACACCATAAATTCCTACTGTGTCTTTGAATTCTTGGTTGGATTTTTTTTTTCTTCAGAAATAGATTGCATTTACTCTTTTTCTAAATTTCTAGAATGAGTCTTACGTTAACATTTTGCGCAAATTACTTGATATGCAAGCGGGCTTCTTTACTCTGTAATTTCCAGAGTCCAAGTAAACGAACTTGTCTATTTTTTTAAAGTTTCATCGTTCAAACTTGTAAATATCTCAACGCATTGGAAATACGTTCAAACCACGAATTCGATTTTTTTTAAAATAAAAAATGGTTGTTACCTGATAGTGTAAATAAATGGATATGGGTGTATTTAATAAATATTTGAGTATTTTTTAGTTCAATTTTGGCAGTGTAGGAATATATCTGGGTTGTATTTGCGCATTAATTTGGTATATTTGTGCAATTTTCAGATGAATTTGGGTGTTACTCATTTTATCCCATTATCTTCAATTATGGGAAGACCAACACCATTTTTGCATACGTTAAATGCCAAACGAACTGATATCAAACTTTCTAGACCCTTTCTTTCATAAATAACAAATACTTGTTTTCTACAGAGTTGCATAAGCATGTGGACAACATATACTCCCCCACCCACCTCCATCCCCGCGGCAAAAGTAGTGTGAGACTGTAAAATGATCTTTCCATGACATCACCGTATGCACACGATATCAGGTTATACCGAAATAGGATCAGTATGTATGCATGTAATATTATAGGGTTGAACAACACACCTGCACAATCAAGAATATATAGTGCTTGGTAAATTAAGCATCCCATAAAAAGGCACACAAAACAAATATAACGGCAAGTATCAGTGAGTAAAGGGAGAAGTCCTCTAAACCCCAGTTTTTGATATAGACAGAGCTCTTTTGAAAAGACAAAACCTTTACCGTCAAATATCTTCACTAGACACATCACAGAGCAAAAAGGCTACCTCAGATTTTCTCATTATCTGTTAATATAATCGAATATAAGGAACAATACCTTGATGGAGCACAGTATGATGATAATTATTTGTTTTGTGCAAACATTTATTTTCTAAACCCTATGATATTTAATGAGATCTTTTCAATATGTAAAAATGATACTTTTTGTAAGGACTCATATTTATATACGTCAGCAGACTAGAAAAATTATTAAAATGCATGCACGCTCGACTGGATTATAAAATTACCCAATCTTTTGCATAGTGTATGCTAAATTGAGTTAGCCTGCATTTATGCAAGATCTTATTAGGATAATTAGGCCCAACATTCTATCATTGCTTAATTCTTATTATTCATTTATTGTGGATACAAACGGTTTGATGAAACACAGACTGCTAAGGATAATATGAAAAGTATCTTTTTTTTTTTTTACATCCGTACTTGTGCTGCCCTGTACATGTATAAGGTTCGTTTCAAAATAGATTTCAAATGTTTTGTTGTTTTGGGCTTTAGAAACTACCGTACAAATAAATTAATTGTTCCGGCCAAATTCTGTGCTCATTTGAAGTCATATTGCCAAAAGACATGTTGTAATGAAATTACATAAACCTCACAAGAACTTGACCAAAAGTACAAAACGTTTTAAACATGTGTTGAAACAATACCCCATTAATGTAGGGAGAGTAAGGCACACGTGTCATCACATCACAGTGGTCATGAATTCAGAGCAAAGTAGTCACTATTGTTACTAGTGAGCAACATTTACATTTTAAACTACGTGTTTAAAAGGGTTAATTTAAATGTGTATGGAAACATTTGAGACTTTTATGCAATATATGCAATTTTAGGTATTTGTTAAGTTTTTTAGCGTACCAGTCAAAACGATCATACGAATCATCCCAAGTCTTTTATTTCCAGTGGTTATATTTTCATAATCTATTATTACATAAGTCACGGAAATAAAACTTCAATTCTTTCCGTTATGCAGTACTTATTTACCTGATATAAAGCAGAAAACACTCATAGATACACATTAAAGAGGACTGACACGCCATCAACAACGCTGTCGATTTTTTATAGAGACAGCGTCTGAGATTTTCACTTAGTATTAATATGGCGAAAAAAAAAAAAGATGCATAGAACGGAACAAACAAAGAATTTACAAGAGATACACATATTTAGTATGCAAATAGTAAAATAATGCTTCCAATTATATCGGAGCTTTGCAAAAATAAAGACTAATAATTCAGCAATATAATAGTTTCTTGGGTTGTTTTTTAAAGTTATGATCGAAAAACAAGAGACTGAATTCAGAGCGAAATTTATTTCGGTTCTCTATAATGATTAAAAGGAAATTGTGTGATACATCCCACTTCGCCATTGAAATTATATGTAAATGTTGAAAAAAAAAAGGGGGAAGAAATAAAAAAGATACAATGAAAATAAATAAAAAGAATGGAGAGAAAAAATGAAAAGCTTAAAGGTATGAAGGAAAGAGAGGGAATTGGAAAAACAAATAAAACTATGATGGCTTAAATAACTTGAATTAATCAACATTTGGTTACTAAACGTTTATAAAGAAAATGTGCTTTTCTTCCTCAAAACCACCACAAAGATCTATAGTGAAGACCGATTAAAACAATTATAAGATTTTTGGGATATATTCCCTACTAAGTAACTAACTAACTAATTATATATATATATATATATATATATATATATATATATATATATATATATATATATATATATATATATTATTGCTTCCACATATAAGAGAGGAAGTATCTATATAATATTAATTAATTTCTCGCCGATATAAAATTAGGATTTTCTTCTTCAATAGGTTTCAAACACGTACAAGTATAAACTAGTCGTTCAATTAGTCAGTCTGTATATCTTGCTATTCAAGTGTCAAGCCAAATGTCATTCCGATTGTCATAAGTAATAATATTCTGATGCAGTTATAACGCTTTTCAAGGCTGTGACAAGAAAACGGTGGTCAATATATCGTATTTTGGTTGACATCTGATGTTTTTTCTTTGTATATATTATAAAAGATTTCTCCACGACCATATACCTTTTCTCATTAAATATCGATACCTAAACATCTGTTGCCATCTGTATTTGTCACAGTCCGTCCAAAAAAGCAAAAACATGCAAGCTTAAACTTGTAGCTAATGGGAATATAATCGCATTGTTACTTTATGGATTAGAAGAGGAAATTTTGCGCCATGCAGGAATCTCTTTAGAACTATTTTCTCCAGCGGAAGGTGTTGACGTATCACGAGAAAAAATGGATCATCATCATTCTGTCCATGAGAACTCGGTACCGGTAAGTTGCATGAGATAGTCTTTGCTGTATCGATCAATCACTCTCAGTTATATTTGTTGTTTAAACATTTAAAGGTTTGATCATCACATAACACATTAAGAATTTTTAAAAAAATAAATACAGACAAGAAGAATCAGGAGAAATTAAAAAGAATTACGATAATTCTGAAAAATTTACATAATGCAGCATCAAATCAGGAGGAAACAAGAGTTAGTCTCTTCAAGATACAAACTGATTTTCATCCTCACATTCTCACCCAGTTATGGTCGTGTTTTTCAATGTAGAATATCGTTCAATTAGTGATGTTGTACCTTAAACGTAACCTTCATCCTGACCCGCGATTACTTTGACCTTCTATTTAGAGAGTATTACACATAAAGTGGCAAAATCTTCCAGATTTCCATCATCGCTTGTCGTTGTTATTGTTGTTGTTGCTATTGTTGTTGTTGGGTTTAACGTCATTTTTGAGCACATGATTGCTATACATAGCAGCCTGTACATTTGGTGGAGGAAGAAACCGGGAAAGTCCGGGAAGAACCACCAACCCACGGGAAGCTAATTGCAAGCTTTCACATATACCCACGTTGACTGAGCTCGATACTCTATCCCACGCGGACAGAGCTGAGATGTAAATATTAATTGCAACACATTCACGTGTTAAGTGGAACAGTGGTTGAATTTATGTGTCCCGAAAATAGATTGTTTGACACTTGATCGACCGAGCTACACATACTGCTTTATGAAGTCCAATTTCGAGTCAAATAGCTGTTGTTGTAATTATTTTGTTGTCGTATTACTTCGTTTTGTTTAAAAATTAAAATTCGCATCGTTGTTTCTGAAAGGTAAATCAATTCAAGACCAAAAATGAATCGTCGATTATTTCATTATTTTTTGTCTGTCTCGAATAGTCTTATGAGTACTAATGCACTTTATTTTTGACCTGTTCACACTACATTATTGTGCAAACTCTCTGCTGTGCACAGTACGGACGCTCTGATTTGCGATTATTATAGTCGTTTCAACCACTAATCTTTGAAAACTAAATGTGTTTATACGTCATTTAAAATGTACACTGAATGTTCTCAGTGGAAACTTAGCAAATTAAGCTCTATCTTAAGATAAAGACGTTTTCAGTGGGATTTTTGCTTTTGGAAAGTTACATCAGTATTCAGAATAGAAAAAGGATCCTCTATTATGCTTCAATGTAGGATAGAAAAACCCCACCGTCGGGATTACAAATTTGCGTCAGACACTCGGCAAAGCTTTGTGTTTGGCGCAAATGTATGACCCTTGGATAAAATTTTCATCTACTACACTGACATACCTGAAGGATTATAATAATCCATATACTTGTGCTGATACAGAAGCAAACCGTTGAAAACAAAACGCATAAAATCAATGGTATGGCCAAAGTATCGTGTCAGAAATCCGACTCAACTTTGTGATATAGAAGTATGGAGAAAAGATATCCTTAAAAAGTTTCAAATAGTAAAGAAAAGAAGAAAAGTACCTTTAAAAAAAGAGAGAGAGAGAGAGAGAGAGAGAGAGAGAGAGAGAGAGAGAATGCTAGAACGCAATTTTTTTTTTCGAGCAGACAATAATTGACGTAGCTGCCAAATTCTATATTCTTTTGCATTCATTTATGAGTCTTTAGTGTTTCAGGCATGAAGACTCATTGAAACTAGTAGAAACCTCATTTCTTCGGTAATTAGCGCGCCAGACGTACGAACACAAGGGAGCAAGTTTGAATCTTGCCCAAATCATGCCAGGTCAGCGGTCGTGGTGTACTGGCTTGCCATCATCAAATATTAATCGATCGATCAATCATTCAGTCAGTCAATAGGTCAGTCAATTGAACTAGTAAATAAATTAGTATTTATCCTATTTTTTGTGTTGTACAGAATAGGATATACATTGGATGGAACTCCAGTACTACATTATATTAAAAGTTGTCCCTGGCGATGTTTGAAATATGCAGAATTTAAATTTTACCACCATCTGAGGTGCATATATGATCAACGCGTGACTTAGTGTGGGTCAAAGTGATGAAGAGTAAATTGGCTCCTCTGTACCGCTACCTCCAACTGACTTGGAAAGGAAAATTTATTTCGTCTTCACCTCAGTGGACCTAGAACATTGCTAGACTTCAGGATTTTTGATTCCCAGATACTTAGCTTTCTAGTTACTATTTTGTTACTTTGTACAATTGTTTTTCCTGAGGGATGGGATACTTTATGGGTTAGGTATCTAGAAAACGATACAAAACTGAAAACAGCAGGAAAGAAAGCAGAAACCACATTGAAACTCTCAGGCCAACCTTCAAAATGAGAAAATATTTTCCTATATTTCTTTTATCTGGTCATTACGGGAGGTCTTATGGTAGACGTGACGTAGAATTACTGGCACCGTATTCTCAAAATCTTTTGAGCACATTACTCAAGCTGAAGTTATAGACTCTTGCTACATTGACGTTCTGCAAATCTGATTAAAATTAAGTTAGTATTATAAAACAAACATCAAACATCAATTTTACCGATGACACCCTCTATGTAGTAATAAATTTCAGTTACCTGGCCATCTTCCAATAATTATATGTGATTTTTATGTTCTTGACTGTGACCTTGAGTTTATTGTTTAAATCGTTTTGAGAATATATGAGAATATAAGACCATTTTACGTAGCAGAATATTTATGTGTTCCACAAAGCTTTTTAATCAGGTAAAGACTAGAGGATGCAGCGTAGTAAAAATTAAAGTTGCCCTATCGTTTCTAAGAGGGGTGTGATTCAGCATCATTTTCCTGGCGATTTTTAAGGTCCTACGAAAACTTAAGTCATAGCCCTGAGAACTCCACTCGACTTTCAGCAGGCTCGGAGTTTTTCATTTTCATTCAGTTCATAAATAACATAATATTTGCCCCAAACAATGGATTTACACCTTTGTAATTGGGCAAAAATAAGACATCATTCCAAATAAGCCTGAAAAATGAAATATAAAAATAAATTCTAGGAAAGACAACAGAATGTAGTTCTAAACATAATTCATTTGATTTGGCAATGCAGTATATTGTTCTTAATTAAAGATACATCCGTACTTTACATGTACATTTCTTACAGTAGTGCAAGATACGCACAATTTCGTACTGTCTGCACAAGGGGAAAGTTATGGCACAGAAACACCTTGGTGCTAGTCGGATTCAGTATCACTTTTTTGGTATATAATACGCATGAGTGGCTGCCTATTTTTGCCTGGCTCTGTTTGTATGTATTCATTGCAATTTTCGTAGTTATATTGATTTTAGTGGAAAATCAATTCATTCATTGGTCACTTTTCTCTTCGTTAATATAATATCTTGGGTGCTGCGGTAAATATAGCTTGGCTCTGTATATAGGTTCTTTATGAGGTTCAAAAAAGCTAGTTTTAGAGATTTTCACGCCTTACGAGGGAAGCTAGTGTGACTATCGCACGTGACGGCTATGATAACCGCTCAGTCCTGTATCAAAAGTGGATTCTTCCTTAACTCCAGGATCAGTATCGCCGATTACTTGTACACAGACCACTCCTTTTCATGTTGCTATGTCGATACAAATGGTGTTGACAGCATTCGTCGCCGAAACGTATTCCATAACTTTAGTTACATCTCGAGACGCGCAGAGGTGAAAATTAATTGAGTTATATACGAGGATATAATTTGCGAACTATTGGATTATCATAACTTTTCTTCAAACTGATAAAAACATATGTTCATGGCCTGGCAAATACAAAAAGTTTATGTCCTAATCCTGTATGCATAACAAATAACTTTCACATACCTTGTATATATAGCAGTCAAACAAATATCAAAGAAATCGTGTTTGGATATCAGAATTCAAAGGGTCCATGTGTTTTGAGGAGGGAGGGGGTGGGGTTGTTTTGATATTTTTTTTCTCATGGAAGACACTTTTCAACCACCTATCCACACCACACTTTCAGGCGATTCGAAGGTATTTGGTTTACACTTTGACATTAAAAGACATCTACACACATTTACATAAAGTGTTGTGGGTCCATAGATGCCTCTTCCCTTGAACAATAAGGCACTGTACTAAGTAATTACACTGTAGTTTTGAGAATTGAGGCATGCTTGTCTAATAAGGAATAAAATATGGATTTGACAAGAAATAGCTTTTCTGCCAGTCGTAATGGAAAATGAGATAAGCAGCTGTTTTCATACCACAGGAAACTAGCTTTTCAAATACGTCAACTTTCTCAGTGGTAATTATAATTTTAACTGTTCATTGTATATATATATATATATATATATATATATATATATATATATATATAACATATATATACATATATATATATATATATACTTACTATATATATATATATATATATATTCTGTTAACGTACCATGAATACAACCAATCAATCACTAAAACGAATGAAAGCTTTGTAACAGCGCTTGGAGGAAGATAGTCAACACAAGATACTTACAGTAAGATGCAAAGAATTGGAATTACTTTCTTTCTGTTATCTTTCAGAGTGAAATAGAATTTAAGTATTTGCCAGAAATACTATTCTTTGTGTTATTTGTGGAGGAACTATTTCCCTGTACTATTAAACCGAAACTATAAACTATAAACTATATCTATATAAAATAAAGTACATCTTGAAATCTGAAGAAAAATAAAAGTCATTATTCTGATGAATCATTACCTGACTCAAATATTGAGTGACTGTCAGGCACATATTATACAATAAGGTATTCCATTTAATTTATACCAAGTTTCTTCATAAATCGTAAATATCATAAACAGATATTTTAAAAAAGCAGATTTAATAAAAATGAATAGTTAATGAAAATTTTTGCAAAGAATCATATTTGAAGTAAGGCCAAAGAAATTTCTATCCATAATAATAGCGATAAATGGAAAATAAAGCATGTTTTTGTTTAATATCTTATAAACGAATTAGATGAGGGCCCACGAATTAAAAGAGTAATCATGAAGAGCATCTTCTGAACTGCTCAGTTATCTTGTAAATTTAATTGTAGACGTCAGGCACGTGCTAGTAAGTCCGATTTAACTCGTTACAGTGTTTTAATTAAACGGAGTTTGTATTGCGTGAACATAGCAAGATATGTATGTATGTTTGTATATATGCATGCATGTATGTATGTATGTATGTATGTATGTAGCCTTTCTCCGTAATTTGCATATGTTTTGTCCTTCCCAAAATGATACTGTTCAGAAATGTATGCCAGCAGCGTATTTTCACCTTATAGAGCGCATTTACATTGAAAGGCAAAATAGCCATTTTACGGTTTTCATGTAAAATCGACAC
>JAECUM010040802.1:0-34865 GCA_016617855.1 Megalonaias nervosa
TTTATTTATGTGCGTGTGATCCAGCAGAAAATATGGAAGAGGGGTGCTTAAATAAAGGGCATTTTTGTGGAAAGAATGGTATTTAAATCAACTGACATTTGTTTTCAATAAAATGACCAGATGGCAATAATGAAATGTCAAATATTACAATTTTTTGAAGTGGTAGAATAAAATTATTTAACAGAATGGAAAATGGAACAGTTTTAAGGTGGTGTTAAAATCAGGAGAGGTGCAGAGAGAGCAGAACGTTTGAAGAGCAGAGGGAAGAGGATAGTAGCGTACGAGAGGCAGAGGGAGGGAAAAGTATCCTTCTATTCTATCTAGGTGGAGCACTGATGTATGTATGCAAGCTTGTATAATAACATTATCGTACTTGCATTAAATTAGCATTTTAATGGTATTACCCAAAGATTCAATTTCTTCTTTCATTTTTATATAATATTATGGGCACGTTACATACCGTTGTACTTGTATACTCATTACAGTATTTATGTTACATTCATGAACAAGCCAAAACTCATTTTATGGCAGCTTGGATAAGCATAACAGTTTGAAATTACATATTTGTTCATTTGAGAGCATTTCAGTTAAAATATAAAATAAAAGTTGGCGTTGGCATCATTTCGTCACATTTTCTATTCCTGACAAGGAGAAATCTATGATTTGTATTGTCCTGTATTAACGCAAATAGTATAAACTTAATCTGTATGGTGCGTCTTTAAATAAAAGACTAGTAAAATCAGGGTTGAGGCTGAAATCTATGCAAAAGATGTGGAAGCACCTCCAATTAAAAAGACTATCAAAAATATCACTTTTCAACAGGTCAGGTAAATTTTAAAACAAAATAAATTCTGAAATCCAAAAACTTAATTTACCCCAAATTAGCGGATTCTCATCATAAAGACACTTTTAATAGTTTCTAACAACCTTGAAGAGAGCATTACAGTTTTTATCAATGCTTTTCCTTTGATAAAGTACATCAAGCTGCACAGATATAAAGTCCGATATTGCACTGGTTAAAGTGATAGTACATTGGGGTCTAACAGGGTGAAATTATCACTAGAAGCAATATGATAGTCCCTGATTTGCAGACATAATGCAAGTCTATTATGTATGCAGATAAATATTTAAATCATTGATCACATCTTAGAGACAGATAGAGAGCAATCTTAACATAAGGTCAAGAAGTAGAAAATGACAAGAGCTAAGATAAACTAGAGCAAACATTTAGGGTGTCTTTGGCCATTTGAAACAGGTGTGATATAATGATATTTTCCGAATAGTTATTAATACAAGTAGTCTAGAGATAATTATTCTGACTTCGATAGGAGTGTTAATATTTTTTGGCAGTTAGAGAAGTAATCCTGATTGGATAAGCTGAATGAGTGTGTGTGCGGGCACAGGTGGAATTCAAGGTTTTAAGAAACTCACCTCGTGCAATTATCAGTCTAATTTCGGAGGAAAGCCAGCTTTTAACTCTAAAGAAAATAATGAGTAATTTCTTTCGTTAAATAAGTTATCCAAGGAAGAGGGTCTGCAAATTGGAGAGACTTAGAACCAGAGAGGGACATTGGGAATTCTCTGATAAGTCGGCAAGTGCTAGAAAAGGCACAAAGTATTGTCTATATTGCATACATCATGTTCATTCATGTAAATTTGTAATTATTTGTTGAATTTATTCATTTTAACTTTATACTTTTTTTTTTTTTTCTCTAGTTCAGAGAATAATTGTTCATTAGTGGTCTGGAATGTTATATAATTCCAATGTTGTAAGAATATCACAACATTTACTTGGTATGAATGGGTTCGAATTTAGTGGTTTTGTATGTAACAGAAATCATGAATTCTAGGAATTTCATGCATTTCTTCTGATATAAATTGTGCTAAGTAAATTAGTAAGTCTTAAATGATGTGTAATATGTATGAATTGATCTTAATACGTCTGTGTCAATGAATTACTAATTAGCAAAATAACTTATTTTGGTCATGGAGTGAAATCTATTAATTAACATAGTAATTAAGCAGTTAATTCTTTTCAAGCAGGAACCGATGGTGTAAGTGTTAGTATTAGGGGCGCATGTTAACAGACATTGTCAGCAAGTGATTTACAGCCTACCGGGGTGCAGTAATAGTAATAGCAGCAGAGAGGGTGGACCCTACAACTTTCTCCGAGGATCCGTTAGCAAATATAAAGGTTGCTACAAAGGGCGAAAATAAGGTCAATAACGCTAAACCGAATCCGCTAACCCAACATATTTCAACAACAATATTCGACGGGGTTAGTTCGTTTTTGCTACTTGTTCGTTGACCTATTTTTTTCAAATTTTAGGCGTGTTCTGTTTGCGTCTCACACTCATTTTTATGTCAGCTCACCCTCTCTGTTGCTGTCGATTTTTATCCAAATATTGTATCAAGTCTGTTATGATATCTTGACCTGGGATCATGCAAATTTATTGTTATAAAACCAAACGGTGTAGGTTGCGCGTGTGCAAAGAAATTTTTTAATTTGTTCATGTCCATGTCCCCAGAACACCAAGTATAATAAATATTTTGCAGCGTATGATTATCAACTCCGTTAAACACAACTAAAATATTACAGTTATCTCTGATCACTTTTGGAATTTGTGTATAACGCTGTGTAACATAAATCACGTCTGTATTTTTATGTCTACCTCTGGAAAATATCCTGGCTGGATTTGATTGTTTGTCAAGCATGACACCATCGTACATTAGTAAATTATTAATACGTCCATCAAGGTCATCTACAGATGGCGCTTCATCAATATCAGTGATAAAATCAATAACGTCACTGTCTTCATTTAACGATTTTGCATTTTCATTAAAATCTTTAAGTACTTCATAGCATCGCTGATCATCTACAGATGGTGCTACTAAATATAATTTATCCCACTTCAGCCATCTCATTATCAGATTAAGCAATAAATGTGTTTTGCCTGATCCAGATGGACCTATTATTATCATTCTGATAGAATTCGGTAGGGCTGGGTGATGCTTGACTGGTTCTTGTTTTCGTGTCGCCGAAAAGTCAATTATATCCATATGATAAATAATATGAATTTATATTGTGTTCGATGCAAGGCAGCCACGTCCACCACTGGATTAACAACAATAATAACAAAAAATAAAAAACGCGCACTGACAGGTAAGTGTGAAAAGTGTGGTACAAAAAAATACAAATTTATTTAAAGTACAAAGACAGGAGGTGATATCGCCGCTTCGTTGGGAAAGTTACCACGGGTTCCGTGGGCGAAATATTCCGGGGAAAAACACGTACCCGGATACAATTATTGTGGTCCTGGAACTCGACTTGATATTCGACTTGATGATCAAGATCAACCGCGACCTGGAGAGTATCCAATAAACAAGATTTCAGCGTGTCATGTTCATCATGTTGCGTATCTAAGCAAGGATTTACAACAACGGCATCTCGCAGATGTGAAACTGATTCATGCGTTAAATTCTATACCTGATAAATCTCTCAGAGAGAAACTCGCTAGTTTTCTGGTAAAAACTGCTATGAAAGGTAAAATAATGCTAGGGGCTGGGTAATTAAATAAATTATTATTATAATGGAGTCCATTTATAATAGCCCAAGAGGATATTGGAAGGGCAGAGCAGCGATTAGTAAACTTGCTGAAGCTGCAAAAGTCTCACGTGCTGTTGCTGCAGCGTGGTTAGCACGACAAGCAATATGGCAAATCTATCTACGTCCACCTAAAAAATTCAGTACGCGTATTTTGATGTCAGCATTCCCAATGAAGTTCATCAAGCAGATATTTTGTTTTTACCACATGATACCGTTAAAACACGTGGACGTCAATCACCCACATACAAATACGCATTAATTGTCGTTGATGTTGCAAGTATATACAAAGAAGCGGAACCATTATCAACAAAAACAACATCTGAAGTTGCCTCTGCGTTTAAACGAATTTATCAGCGAGGACCATTACGATGGCCACAGTTGCTACAAGTTGATCGTGGCAAAGAATTTTTCGGTGAAGTATCATCGTTAATGAAACAACATAGCGTCAAAATCAGGCAAGGACACACTACAATTCATCGTGATCAGGCAATCGTTGAAAGATTTAATCGAACACTCGCTGAGCGGTTATTTGGACACCAGTATGCAAAGGAAATAATTCAGAGCGACATGAGATCTCGTGAATGGGTTGCAAGATTACCAAATGTGATAGCTGCGTTAAATAATGAAATTGCTCGTGCAACTTCTATGAAACCTATTAATGCAATTACAAAGAAACATATACCCCGTAGCGATGGCTACGGGCAACGACGTGACTTTTCACAACAGCCAGTGTTAGGTAATGTGACTTCAAGGTATTTAGATGAACCTGGTGAACTTGAAGGGGGTAAAAAAAGAGCAACTGATCCTATCTGGAGTTTGACTATACATACAATTTCTAGCGTGGTTAGATCTACGGGTAGACCCGCCATCTACAGACTGGATTCAACTGCTCCTCAGCGTGAATTTGTACGTGAACAATTACAAGTAATTCCTGAGGACACACAATTACCACCGCGTTCACTTTTGTAAACTAGCACCAGGGCGTCCAGCACCCCGACGTCGATTACATTCAAGACATGTCAATATGACATTATCACGTGTATGACCAAGATCACTACTAATTCTGTCTACGGTGAACTGTCTTGGATTATTACTCGAATATTCCCATAGCATATTACAGTTACAACTTGTACAATGATTATTCTGTCGTTGTTTTAGTGTCATAATTAATTCAACATTGATATCAAATTCGCGATTATTTTTTTTATCACATTGCTTATAACCAAATAGTTATTTTTTCTTATTACGCCAACAACAACTTCGTTGTCGTCGCTAGCAGTTTGATTATTATTTTCTGTAGCATTCATAATAACCCTGTGTAGTTGAGATATTCTTCTGACACGAGACACTGCGAGATAAACTAAATTTGACCATTCGATTCTATCATCGACAATCCAGATATTTGTATCAGTAATAGTTAGCCCTTGTGACGAATGAATCGTTATAGCATATCCTAGCTTCCAAGAGTTTTATCCATGATCAACGCGCTCTCAACATTAACATCAACCAAAACAATATCATTCAATACAAGATTTTGTTTTTCATTTGTTCCTGGAATTTCAACTTCAATATTTTGTCGTCGAGTATCTGCTGGGCGATAACACAATGGTACAGGTAGATATGAAAAGTTTTCTTTATGTAACAGAAATAATTTCTATTGCAATTCATCACGAACTATTTTTCTACTCGCAATTATTAAATCATTTTGTGTCCATAAATTCCAAAAATCATTTACAGGAGTTCCGGAATTATTTCACGCATTATCTCACATTGTATTTTATCTGGCTGTAGTCTGATTAATCTTTTAAATTCTTTCAGGGGTTCATCAATAGCTCTATGATGATCATTTATTTCTTCATAATAATCCATAAACGTTTTTAAATACTCGAGCTGAGACTGCCCAACGAGAGGTGGTGGTTGACCATGATCGCTGCACTTAATTACCGCAGTATGTTTCGTTAATAACCAATTAAGAAATACTTTTAGTGTTTCTAACGACACCGTACAAATCTCATTCCAGATGATGATTTGGGGAATATATTTCTCACCCATCCGCTCAGGTGTCCACGTATCTCCACACCATCTGAAGAAACTATGGTATGTACATGATTGTACTTCTCGTTGTTTTATTTTTCTTCCTAGTCTATGTGTAGGTGTCAACACAATCATATCTGAACTCCGAAATAATTCAATGGCACCTGTTGTTTTACCAGAACCTCAGTAGTAAAGTAAGCTGAGGTTCCTCTCTCAGGAAACCCCCTACCCCTCCAAAACTTTATACGTTAACATTTTGTCAGCAGCCTTTTTTAGATCAAGATGATGACTTTCATATTTCTGACAAAATTTGTTTTGGGGGTAGGGGGTTTCCTGAGATAGGAACAACTCAACTTACTTTACTACTATTACAGTCTCTTATACTTATCAGCAAAATAATGTTATTATTTTTATAGTTTTAGACAAAATTTTATATTAAGCAAATGAAATATTATATAATATGTGATATCCGTCAACGTCAGTCCGACATGTTGGATTTGATCTGACAAACAGATTTTGTAAGAGATTTAATTCGATTAGAGCAGCCTCAGCTTATACTGGTATAGAAAATAAAATAATAAGCGATTGTATTAAAAAAGTTGGATATCATATATCGCCAAAATATGGATCAGCTTGGTTATTCGTGGATGAAAATGATGTGAGAATAGCGGGTTGGGCAGATGATGCGATGACATTTATTGATAATATGGTTGATATTTTATTTGATAACGATATTTCTAAAGCTATACAAAATTAAACATCTACTGTTGTAACCCATATTTTAGTATAATCTTTTTCATACCTGCTAACTCTCATAGGCAGAATATCTGTTAACATACTGTCAATAATACGAAACTCGCGTATTAAATCGTCCATATCAAATTTTATACCCCGCAAGTAAGATCGTATCTGATCAAGTAATTTTTTATAGGTTATACTTGCTGTTTTGCAAGCATTTTTTTTAGTCGCGAGTCGAGGCTCAAATTTTTTACACGCTGTTGCAAGAGAAACACCGACACCAGATATTATTAACAAAAACGGATTTAATGATGCGCCACTTGAAATTATACCAGAGCTGGTCATTAACAACGGTAAATATGATATTACTCGAAGTATTTTGGTATAGTATTTGTAACATTTTTTATACACCAAAGTTTTTATGATAATATTTATAATATTGCATTAGGGCTCCACATCTTGTTTTGGAATGTTTTCTGAAATATGATTAAAATCGACTATATTTTTTTTTCATTATATAATATTTGTTTACATATTTTATACAATAGTGCCAGTCTCTAGGTTTGATTTATTATAATTAACTTAATCAAGGTGTTTAAGCGACAAATTCCAGACACCACCAGTAAGACACTTCGGATATTTTTTTATCAGCTACCAGCATAAACGTTTCTTCAGTATTTTTATTTAACACTTCTGATACAGTTCCAGAAAAAAACATCGCTTGAATGACGCCACAGATATGTGGTAAATATACTAAATTTTTCACTGCTAAATATGGACAACCTATATACAACAGTGACTTCCGCGGTATGTTTGATAGTGTTATTTTGCTGTGTCCATATTGCTGATCCTGATGCTACTGTGTATACCACATTGATGATCTGCTTGTGAAGAATTTTAGTAAGTAACTCTGTTATTAGATTTGTTTTTTCAATGATATTAGGTATTCCATTAATAATGTCGTTTAGTTTTGTGTTAATGTCAGCAAGTTTAATATCAACGGTTGGTGGAGTTCCAAAAAAATTCATTAATAGATCTGTTTATATTTCTACGAAAATTCAGGAACGTTTGTATGTGATTGGAGAAATCGGTTTTAAATGCGTTAATTTCAGCATTAACTGTTTTTATTGCCGTTACTTGATTACTAGCGATCTTAGTATCGCTATCGACGACGTATTTCTTTGTTGCTGCGTCGAAATCTGTTTCTGGCGTTCTAAGATTATTAATACCATTATTGCTCATGTTGAGGAATGCGCGTATTATACCACCATTAACTAACACATACTTAGATTCTTGATCGTCGACGTATTTTTTTTGTTGCTGCGTCTGATTCTGCAGTTGGGTCTCCAAGGTATGTAATTTTTTTTTTTCCCGACATGATAATATTGCCTGTAACTGTCCCACCTATTTTATCAAGTTTGTTATCATCAACATACTTTAACTGCAAATAACTTACCGCTTGAGTTTGATTTAAGTTTGCTGGCGGATATCCGGTTTCCAAATTTATAATTTTTTTTCCTGACATATTTAAGTTACCGCTTAAAGTTCCACCGGATTTATCTAGTTTATTATCGTCGACTAATTTAAGTTGTGCATAACTAACGGCTTGTGTATTAACGACATTTATTGGTGGATAATCTGTTTCTAGCTCTAATACTCGTTGATTTGACATAAATAAGTTTCCCGTCATTGTGTCGCCGGATTTTGTTAGATAGCCTGATAAATCAACCTTGCCGTCTGTTATACTTTCGGCTGTTGAATCTCCTACTAATGTTCCATTTTGAATAAAAACTCATTATTTATTTATCGTTTTACACAATTATATAGCATAAAATTATATAATAGTAATGACAAAATCGTCTATATTAAATTTTGACACAGAACGTTTGGTGAAACATAAACATAACAATGAACTTCCAGATTGTCATTATCTTATCGTTGGGAGAACCGGATCGGGAAAAAACAAACTTACTTATGAATTTGATTCTAGGAGATAATTTTAACTGCGATCGCATTTATATTTACACGATTAACCCGCAGCAGGATAAGTACGAGCTACTTAACAATTATAATGACAAACTTCGCGATGATCTTGAAGCAGGCGAAGATTTTGTTATTATCAAACAACCAGAAGAACTTATTCCAGTTAATCAACTTGATTCGTCCGAACACAAGATAGTTGTTTTTGATGATATTCCGCTAAACAATGAAGAAATGAATAAAATCAGATCGTATTTTTCACTGTCGCGAAATAAGAAATGTAATTCTATTTATCTCGCTCTGGGTTTTTATAACGTTGATAGATTTATTAGGCGAAATACTGGTTGTTTTATATTATTTCCAGGGCTTGACAATGTTGACGTTAGAAATATTGCGAACGAGCAATGTGGTGATGTAACAAAAGATAAATTTATTGAACTATATCATCAAGCAACAGCAAATAAATATGACATTTTTTTGTTTGATAAATTAACAAATGATACGAGTAAAATGTTTCGATGTTGTATTGAAAAATATCTACAGTACTTTTTCATGCAAAATATTACATAATTAATGGAAAGACAAGAAAAGTACAGAAAACATATAGAGGATCTAAAAAAACTTGCGCAATCTCAGGCAAAATTTAAACAGCTAGCAAAGCAAGCACGACGTGGCCAAGTAGTTGCAGCAGAAACAACAGCAACCGCTCTCAAACCAATTACTGAAGCTTTACTTGGAAAACAACATGAAACGGGTCCACTATCAGAAGAAGAACTTAAGCGACTACAGGAAAAAGGTTTACTTGGACTAGTTAAAGAACAACAAGAAGCAGCTGCTGGAAGAATTATTGAGAGATCTGATGCGAAGAGAAAAAGATTAGCTGAGGCACTTGTAGCAAATATTGCTGATCCGGTTGCAAGACAAACTTAATTAGATCGGCTAATAAATAATCCACTAGAATTTGAACAAAGACTGGCAGGTTTAACCACACGGGAGATTAAAAATATTTTAACAAATGTATCAGAAAGATTAAAGGATATTGAAAAAGAGCAAGAAAGAGTTGGCCAGTTAACGGTAAAGTTTATGGAAGTTGAAGATCAAAAACGATGGTGTATAAAACTAGCAAATAATGAGATAAGAGATGATGAATATGATGAATTTTTAACGAAAGAAAATGTAAAAGATCTTGATAATATAAGTGAATGGAGTGATGAAGAATTTAACATATTATTTAATAAATTAACTAAAATAATGAATGACGGTGTTACTGCTAAGGATGAGTTAAACACAGTTACAGAAGATGTAAATATGCTTCCACTTTACGATAAATTGAGATATGGTATTATCGCTACAATGGTTGGAAAAACAGCAAGAGCTAATAGAACAAAACCTTTTGGTAAGGGGTAGAATTTTAAAAGAAAATTTAAATTATCCGATAAAAATCGTATAGAAAAAAGAGGAACAGGAGTTAGAATATTTGCATCAGTTACTGAAATGATTGGTAGATTAATGCTATTGATATCATCAAAAGAAGCTGGGCATGTTGGTGCTGAAATTGACAATGAAATTATTGACATACTTGATCATTTGAGATCGGAAAATTTATTAACATCTGACGAATACGAAACTTTACACAGCGACTTAATCGCGATGATTTGATATCAGATCGCGACGATTTAATTTTATAAAAATATAATAATAAATGTCAGCAACACTATTACTAGACTCTAGCCAATCTGATAAAGATAGCGCAAAATTTTCAGTGAAGTATATTCCGCAAATAGAACTAGATCGTGAAAAACAATATGAAATTGGACTTATTTCTTGCACTTGTTGGAATGCTATGGCTAATGTAAAAACTGGAGTAAACGATGAATTTTCATTTAGTGTTTCTATGCGTACTCCACCATTTGTCGCGTGGAAAACAATTAAAATTCCACAAGGAGCCTATAATATTGCTGATGTAAATAAAATAAAAGAACTTATAACAAAAAATAAAGGTATAGCTGATAATTTTGAGCTTACACCAAATTATAATACGTTACGCGCAAGAATGAAATTAAAAGATATAACAGTTAGTCTTGTATCGCAAACAAGTATCGCGCCATTGATAGGATTTTATAATTATATATATCCTGCTCTTGATCGTGATAATCCCGAAACGTATGAAGGTGAAAAGCCAGTAAATATAACTGAAGTAAACACAATACTGATAAATTGCTCCATTGCATCTGGATCTTATTCAGCTAAAGACAGCAAAAGTCAAACAATATATAGTTTTTCACCAGAAGCTCCACCAGGGTCTCTTATGCAAATTAGTCCACGTCATATCATTTATTATCCGCTAAATGTTGAAAATCAAATAACAGAAGTAAATATGCAGTTGACAGATCAGTCTGGAAGACAGTTAGATTTTAATAATGAAATTGTTACTTATTATTTACACCTACGCGTTGCGTAGGCGCGTTGCATAGACGTGTTAGAAAATAAAACAGAGAAACTCTAACAAAATCACTGATTTTAATAAATACAAAAATAATATTAGTGTTTTATCACGCTCAGACAAACTTTAGAATTAAATAAAAAAAAATTTTATCGATTTATCTAACATTTTTATAAAAATGCCAGCAACATTATTACTAGACTCTAGCCAATCTGATAAAGATAGCGCAAATTTTTCTGTAAAATATGTTCCACCAATAGAGCTAGATCGTGAAAAACAACATGAAATTGGACTTATATCTTGCACTTGTTGGAATTCTATAGCTAATGTGAAAGCTGGAGTAAATAATGAATTTCATATCGCTACTACGTCTGTCGGTCCTAATTATTTCTCGGTTAATGAAATACTTTATATTCCACAAGGAGCTTATAATATCACTGATCTAAATAAAATAATAAAAGAATTAATAATAAAAGCAGTAAAAACAAGTGGCAACGAAGAATTAATAAGAAAATTTAGAGAATTTAACCATTTTGAGCTAGAACCAAATTATAATACATTACGCATAAGAATGACATTAAAAAATATAGCAATTAGTCTTTATTCGCCAAGAAGTTTTGCACCATTGCTAGGATTTAAACATAATTTTTATTATTTTAAATATCCTGATGATCCTATCACTCATGACGGTGAATATCCAATAAATATAACTGAAGTAAACTCAATCCTGGTAAATTGCTCTATTGCATCTGGTTCTTATTCCACTGAAGGCAGCAAAGGTCAAACGATATACAGTTTTTCACCAGATGTTCCACCTGGTTATCTTATGCAAATTATTCCTCGTAAAATTATTTATTATCCGTTAAATGTTGAAAATCAAATAACAGAAGTAAATATGCAGTTGACAGATCAATCAGGAAGACAGTTAGATTTTAATATTGAAATTGTTACTTATTATTTACACCTACGCGTTGCGTAGGCGTGTTGCGTAAGCGCGTTGTGTAGGCGCGAGCAATAGTAAACATATTTTCTGAAAGATTTGACAACAAAATTATACAACCTCAGATATAATGAAACAGAAAAAAAGTTTATAGAAGAAAAATAGTAGGAGGATTTTTGGGAAATATGTTTCCTAAAATTATGAAAAATATTCCAGGAATAGCTCATAAAGTTGCATCAATTGCAATTGGCGCAACGAAAGCTTTTGCAACTGGAGTTGCATCTGCTGCTGGAACTGCTGTGGGGCAACAAATAGCTGACAAAATAAAGGGCGCACCGCAAAGCGGATTACCGCAACGTGATATACCGACAATCAAACAAGCTATTTCAGAAATATCACCAACAAAAGAAACTCAACGCGCAATGATAACAACAACAAAAAAACTTTTATCGCCACGAGGCGAACAAATTATACAAAAATTAATATCTAAAGTAACAGCGCCGCAATAGCTTCGCTATCATGGATGACAAAATTTTGTATAACCTAAATAAATAAAAAGATGTCTGTAAAAAATTATCTCGATTTAACAGAAATTTATGACACAGACGACACAGTAACAGAATTTGAGTATGTTGAATATCTTGATGAAAATTCTAACGAACCTAATAAGGCTGGCCAAAGAACATTTAATACTAGAGACGAGGACGTATTTCTACTGCCTCATAAAACAATGTTGGAAGTTCGTGGCCAGATTATGACAGTAGCTGTTCCACCTGTCGCAATTGCAGCTGGAGTAGAAGTAGCTCTTATAAATAACGGTTGATGTTTATTTAAAAGTGCTAAATATCAGCTGGCCAAGCAAACTGTTGAAGATATTTCAAATCACTTACAAGTTGCAAGTACAATCTTAAATATTATTTCGTTTTCCGACGATTACTCCAGATCAACTGCAACTAATATGATGTGGTTTAAAGATACTGGAATTGCTACAGCGGGATCTGGATAATTTATTTCAAAAGGAGTATTAGCTGCCGGAGCTGATGCCGCTGCAGATGTTGCAACTGTAAGAGATTTTCTTATCGCTAATGCTGCCAATTTTGGTATAGTCCCTCCAGCTGCAGGCGCTAATGCAGACGCTACAAGAGTTTAACTTACTGCTGCTTGTAATACTCTTGGTATAACACCGCCAGGAGCAGCTGCTGATGGTACTACAATGTTAGATATAGTTAACGGAGCAATTAGCTCAAGAAATAAACGTTATAATGAAGGTCATGCTAAGAGAAAGGCACATACAGATGCATCACGTCAAATTACAATGATGCTGCCATTAAGTACAATATTTGGTTTTTGTAGAGACTATAATAAAGTATTTCGTGGAGTTAAACATACTCTTATTTTAGATCGATCAGATCAGAACGATTGCCTGTTTAGGTCAGGTGGGGCTGATGTACAATTTGTCATAAACAAACTTGCACTATGGATGCCAAGAATAACTCCGTCAATCACTAAAATGGCGGAATTAAATAATGTGCTGGAAAAACACACAAACAGAATTTATTTTCAGCAACATAGAATATATCAAACAGCAGTTCCGAATACCAACGACTACACATGGCGAGTCACAACGACACCAAGTGAACAAAAACCACGGCAATTATTTGTTGTATTTCAGAGACAAGCCCGACGTAACAACCAAGAACAAAATAATGCGATATTTGATGATGCTGATGTTAGACGAATATATGCTAGAATAAACTCAAAACAATATCCGGAGCGAGCAATAGAATGTAATTTTGCAGATGATGCTAATAAAAATATTACTAGACCGTACATGTACCTGCTGGATGCAGTGCAAAAATATCAAGATGTTGGAGATGGATCTCAGATATCAGTAGAGGAATTTCGTACACTTTATCCGATATTTTATTTTGATGTTAGTAAACATAGCGAGCGACCTGTAGACAGCACAGCTGATATTGAAATTACTTGGACACACGAACTTCCAGCAGCGCCAGCAGCTCCAGTGCCGTTATACATATATGCGTTAGTGATAAGCGATAGATTTGTTACAATTGACTCTGTCGGAGGTAAAATGACAGTCCAAGTTTAAAGTGCATTGCACTTTACTTCAAGTTTAATCTGTAATCGTTATATAAGGTGACAAAATATATTGTAAAAGAAATACATTTGACTGATGGCCAAGTTAAAAAATTAGCAGCTGCTGTTGCAAAACTGAGGCAGGTTTCATTAAAGATCAACCCAAGAGACTCCGTCTCCCACACCCAAGCAGGTGCTTTAACAAAATTGTTGTTAACCAAACAACAAGTAAATAAATACGATCGCAAAAAACCTTTTGTTTTAAATTTAAGTGCTGCACAAATAACTGCAATGGCCCACCGCATCGCGGTGGATGGCGGTTTCTTCGGTCCGGCATTATCTGTGATAGCTAGTACATTACTACCTAAAATCCTGCCAGTGTTAGGTACATTAGGATTAGCAGCAGCGTCTGGAGCAATATCTGGCGCAACGGAAAAGGCAGTTAAAGGTAGTGGTATTGTCCGCGGCGGTGGTATAAAGAAAATTTTTGTATAAATGTTCGATGGCAACAATTTTCTAGTTTAATGTTTCGTATGAGTAATCGATGGCAACAATTTTATCTGACTGATAAATATAATGCAAAAACGAAAAACAGCAACGAAAAGAAAGACGACGGAAAAAAAAGACACGACAGCGAAAAGGTGGATTTCTTCCAATAGCCCCGTTACTAGCGGGATTGGCAGGAAGTCTATTGCCAGGTCTGTTAGGACGAGGACGAGGATTAATGTTGCCAGGAACAAGGCTGCGTTAAGTAATTTTGAGATACCTGACAAACTAAAAAATATAAAACATTTCAGTGGAGTTTACTCCAAAGATGAACTTATGGTGATTCCAGCGCAAGCGACACCATCGTGTGTTATAAATATACAGGATTTCAATGACGGATCTGGCACGCATTGGGTAGCTGTATATGATAACAATTATTTTGACTCGTTCGGAATTCCACCGAGCGACGCAGTAAAAAAATATATGAGCAGAATGCAGGATACAAAGTCTCCAGAGACGAAGTCTCTGGAGACGAAGTCTGTTGCGAAGATAATAAATTATTCGTCTAATCAAATTCAACCAGTTGGAACTTCCGCTTGTGGATATTATTGCGTAATGTTCATCAAACAGATGACAAAAAATCCAGATTTTTTAAAGTTTATTTTGCAATTTGATAAAAGACCTTCTCACGCTAATGATGAGATTGCATTTAATTTTTGTAAAGCTACCTAAAGATTACAATTAATTTTATCTAAACTCAGTGATATACAATGTCAACATATTGTCTTAAATGTAAAACTAAAACAGAAAATAAAGACGAAAAAACAGAAAAAAACAAAAAATAATAGAATAATGCTGAAAAGTATTTGTGCAATCTGCGGAAGAAAAAAAAGTATGTTTTTGCCAAAAACAAGCGGAGAGGGTTACCCTCCTGACGTTGTAAGGGATATTATTTTAGTAGACGACTAAATAAATAATGACATGCGGCTGCGATTGCGATAGAGATTTATGTCTCGAGCAAAATAAAATTGTTACATATTGCAAGAAATGCAAAAACAGAGAAATAATTGGAACAGGTATAGATATACATAAATTAATTGGCAAACTGCCGAGACCAAAAGGCGGTTGGACATTGCCAGGCCATAAATATACAGGTCCATGGAATCCTCTTGATGAACAACTTGACGAAAACGATAATCCGCTGCCAGGACAAGAGCCTTACAATCAAGTTGACGCAATAGCAATGCGTCATGATATCTGCTATAGAGATATTGAGCTTCCTGGCAGCGATCAAAATAAACACAGCTGCGATAAAGTAATGTTAGACGAACTTCGTGATATGGAGCCGATAAATATGAGAGAACGTATTGACCGAAGGCTGGTCCAGGGTTTTTATTGGAGAAAATATAAAGTTGGTCTCGGTAGAGACTTACTCGGAAAAGAATTATATGATGATCTTGCCGTAGAGTTACACAGACCTAAAAAAAAAAGTTTCCGCGACGTAAAGTTGTTGCAAATGCCGTTGATGACATCTGGGCGATAGATTTAGTTGATATGTCAAATCTAGCTCAGTTTAATGTTGGCGCTGATGGCGCTCCAAAAAGATATCTTTTTAATGTTGTAGATGTTTTTAGCAAATACGCTTTTAGTATACCAGTTTCGGATAAAACAGGGAAATCGATGACTGATGCGCTAAAACAAATTATTGTTAACACAGAAAGAAAACCAAACAGAATCTGGACTGATCATGGAGCGGAGTTTTTTAATAAAAAGTTCGAGCAGTTTTTGGAACAAAATAACATTAAAAAATATGTTACAGGAAACGAGGGAAAAATCGTCATTGTCGAGCGATTTAATCGCACACTAAACGAAAAAATCCATAAGTATGTGACAGCTAAAAACACGAATAAATATATTGACCATTTACAGAAAATTGTTGACGAATATAATAACACAAAACACATATCCCTTTCGCTAGGCAAAAGGAAAATGTCGCCCAATGACGCGATTTCAAATCCAATACCAGCAAATGAAAATATGTACCGACGACACAAATTTAAAGTTGGCGATAAAGTTAGAATTTCGCTGACAAAAAAAAAAAAAAACACTTGAGAAAGGTTATACTCATAACTGGAGCGATGAAGTATTTGTTGTTGATAAAGTACTTTTAACAATACCAGTTACATACTCGCTGAAAGATTTATTAGGTGAGCCTATAACTGGCAGTTTTTACGAGCAAGAACTTCAGAAAACAGAACAAGATGTATTTGTTATTGAAAAAGTTATTAAAAAACGCGGCAACAAACGTTTAGTCAAATGGCGTGGATATTGCGATAAATTTAATAGTTGGGTACCAACTCGGTCGATTTCATCGACTGCGATTTCATCGACTGAATAATATTATTATAAATTTTTTCATATTTTATTAGTACCGACTTACAATTTACTGGTTTGCATAAAGAAATTAAATGTGATTTTTTCGCATCATCAACTGGCATTAAATTAAATATTTTAACAAAAATAAAATCGTATTTTATATTTCTTTGTTGTCCAGGTATTTTTACGTTTAAAAAGGGTTTTATAAGTTGCCAAAATATTTGATGCTCTGCGATAGTAAAATTAAATTTTATTATTTTTTTAGCAATATGGTACTTAACATCATATCGCCCAGTTGTTGGTCTGCTTAAATTTTTTTTATTAATAATAACATCATCTTCTTCATAGTCATAGTTGTACAAAATATCTTTTTCAGTATAATCAGCAAATCTATCACTAATAATATTTTCTGATGTAACATTAGAAACTGAAACAAAATCTCCTGAATATAGCTCAGCCAGTCTCTCAATCAAGCTCATTATTATAATAATCTTTTATCTAATTAATAAATAATAAGATGTTCGAAGAAATAAAATATCATCAGCGAGTTAATATACTAAATCGCAAAGAATTATCTGAGGCAATTCGAGCTTGTTTATTGGGACATAATTTTTATTTTGTTGATGTTATGATAACATTAGGCGAATTTGACAAATTTTTATTAACAGCAGCGGACAAAATAAAACTTGATACAAATAAAATGATGACGTTACTATTTAATCGCGACGATGTCATGGAATTTAGTCATAATTGTCTTTCTCGGAATGATCTGGAAAATAGTATTAGTTATCGTATCTAAAACTAAATCTATCAAATGTCAACATCGATGTTGCTGATTAGTTCTGCCATCAGCGACAAATTTTACTACATGTTTATTAATTTTATGATATTTTGCCGCAGAAGTTATTGATATAAATTTCATTTCTTCATTAGTTTCAATATTTATTGAAATTATTTGTTTGGTTAGATTTTTAAAATTATTACTACCACCAGCTCCACGTCTTGTGTTTTCTTTTGACGTAACTAAATCTAGGTTTTCCAAACGATTATCTGTTTTATTTTTATTTATATGTTCGAGAACTAAACTATTAGGAATACCGCCATTAAAAGTTTCAAACACAAAACGATGTGACAGATAATGAACAAAATCTGTTTTTGCTCCACGTACCATGATATGCAAATAATTATTGTTATTCAACTTTCCAACAACCTTTTTTTTTTTTTATACGTCTAATAATTCCTTGGTCATTTGCTTCATATAGATCAAACACTGGATGGGGTTGAAATTCATTTTGCAATCCTAAATTTTCAATATTATCATCAGCAACTGTGCCATTTGCTCTGTATACACGTTGTCCTTCTGGAATATCGCCGCAAAAAAAAGTATAAATAAAATCTTTTCTAAACATTTCAATTTTTTCTGTATCATCACCTTTTACTGAAATTAACATACCAGCAGGCGTTGGTATGCCAATAGCTTTTTTAGATGCTATGTTGATAACAGAACCAAGCGCATTTGCAGTTGTACCTTGGGTGTACATGATAAGTTTCTTGCTCTTCCGCTGTCAGTAGCAGATATCTGAAATTTTCTGTCATTATACTATAAGGTTTTTCATATCTATAATTAGAAAAATTCAATTAAATATAAAATATTACTATATATATAATGTTAAAATTGCTAGATATTCCTAAAAAGAGCATTATCAAATCAGAAAATATTGCTTCAGCCTTTTCAGGTTATGACAATAGTTATAAACTTGATGACCAAAATGTCTTAGCAAATTTTAGCTCTACAAATTTATTTCATCTTTAACAACCTGTCATATCAGGAGGACTTGCGGCTCATAAAAGTATCAAACTTATAGTCCAATATCATATGATTTTATCAAAGTTACATGCAGTCGAGGATGTACTTCTTATAACAAAAAGTTTTGACAGCGAAACTTCGGAACCATATTTAACAGCAAAATCGTGAAAAATATTAACTGGAACAAACATTGCCGTGGTCGCCAATGAAATACATCAAGAAATAAACAAAAAATTAGAAGAATTTACTTTGTCAGGATCAGGTTGGAAATTCGAAATGATAAAAGGAGTTTTATTTCACACAGCAAAATATAACGTACTTCGCGGGAGCGGCGCTAGCTACGTCGATCTCCCTCAAAAAATTAAAAACAAAAAATGCTGTGTAAATGTGAGAAGCAATGATGACAAATGTTTTCAGTGGTCTATTCTTTCCGCGATGTTTCCAAAAGAACAAAATGCTGATCGCGTTAACAAGTATTTTCCACACGAGGACGAACTAAATTTTTCAGGAATAACTTTTCCAGTAGCAGAAAATCATATACCAAAGTTTGAAAAACAAAACAATATCTCAGTAAATGTTTTTGGACTAGATGACAAAGAAAATGTTTACCCGAGATATATCTCAGAAAATGCTACACAGTTAATAATACATTTATTATTTTATCAGGGACATTACTGTTGGATAAAAAACTTTAACGGATTAGTTGGCAGACAGTACAGTAAAAATAAAAATAAAAAATATTTCTGCTATAGATGTTTGCACGGTTTTCTAGCGAAGGAAGACTGCAGGAGTATCTCAAATACTGTGTTAATGTTCAAAGAATAACTATGCAGACCGAAAAAGAAAAAAATATTGAAATTTAAAAATTATAATCATAAACTAAATATTCCTTTTGTTATTTACGCTGATTTTGAGTGTCTACTCGTTCCCGTGCCTGGAGCTGAAAATAATCCAAATAAATCCAGTACTAGAAAAATACAACAGCATATTCCTTGTGGAGTAGCTTATAAAGTAGTTTGTTGCGCCAGCGATAAATTTTCATCTCCGATGAAGTTATATAGAGGTGAAAATCCAGCCGTGTGGTTAATAAAAAATTTAATAGATGAGGTTAATAGAATTTCTAACAGATTATTTAAAACAGCTCCAATGAAAATAACGTCTAAACAACAACTTGATTTCGATAAAGCAGTTGATTGTCATATTTGTGAAAAGTTACTGGACGATTCCAAGGTGCGAGATCATTGTCATTTGACCGGCCAATATCGTGGGGCAGCTCATAACAGTTGCAATTTAAAATTTCATGCTCCAGATTTTATTCCCGTAGTTTTACATAACTTTCGCGGCTATGACAGTCATATCATTGTAGAAGCTTTTGGTGATGAAAATATTAAAGCTAAACTAAAACTAAATGACGTAATAAAATGTATTCCAAATAATTTTGAAAAGTATATGTCAGTAACGCTTGGCAAATTACGCTTTATTGACAGCCTGCAATTTATGGCAGCATCATTAGATGAGCTTGTCAACAGCGCTACAAGCGCCGGCAGCAATTTCGCTAACCTAAAAAGTTGCTTCGGTAAAAATTATATCGATTTGACAAAAAAAGGTATCTTTCCGTACGAGTACCTCGACGACTGGAGCAGATTTGATGAAACTTCTCTGCCTGACAAAGATAAATTTTACTCGCAGCTCAAAAACGAAAATATCACAGATGACGAATACAAATATGCACAAGATATCTGGAATAAATTTGATTGTAAAACATTTGGTGATTATCGCGATCTATATTTGAAAACAGATGTATTATTGCTAGCAGATGTTTTCGAAAGTTTTCGTCAGGTTAGTCATGCAAATTATGGATTAGATCCCTGCTGGTTTTATTCCGCTCCAGGGTTGTCTTGGGACGCTCTACTAAAAACCAGCAAAATAGAATTAGATCTCTTGCCAGATGTCGATATGTTTAACTTTATTTAAAAAGGTATCAGAGGTGGAATTAGCGTCATAACAAAGAAATATGCAGCCGCTAATAACAAATATCTTAAAAATTATGATAAAAATCTCCCGTCGAGTTACATTATTTACCTAGATTGTGTGAATTTGTATGCCTGGGCCATATCAGAGCCAATGCCACACGATGGATTTCATTGGATGACTCCAGATCAATTTCTTAAAGAAACTGAAAAAGATTTGCCTAGAAAAATTAATATAGATTTTTCAGATATCTCATATTTTGTTGAAGTTGACCTAGATTATCCTAGTTTGCTACACGATCTACATAATGATTATCCGTTTTGTGCAGAGTCAATGATAATTGATTATAGTTTATTATCGCCTGAACAACGAGCAACAACGATATCAAAAATTTCGATTGTTAATAAGCTAGTTCCAAATTTGTTAGATAAAAGAAATTATGTTATACATTACAAAAATTTAAAACAAGCAGTATATGCTGGACTAATTCTGAGAGAGGTCCACCGCGTGCTAAAGTTTAATCAGTCGAAGTGGATAGCAAATTATATTGATCAAAATACAAAACGTCGTGCTGTGGCTAAGACCGACTTTGAGAAAAACTTTTTCAAGTTAATGAATAATTCGGTGTTCGGTTAGACGATGGAAAATATTCGAAGGAGGGTTTCTATAGAAATTGCCAATGATATTAGCTGCAGAAATAAATTAGTTAACGATGATGGTTTTGTTAGTATGAAAATATTTAATGAAAATCTTGTTGCAATACAACGACGAAAGACAAATTTAAAGTTAAATAAACCGATTTATGTTGGTGCAGCTGTACTTGATATATCAAAGTGGCTGATGTATAATTTTCACTACAATTTTACCAAAAAGCAATGGCCAGATTCGGAGTTGCTATTTACTAATACGGACTCGCTAGTGTATAATATAAAATGTGAAGATGTCTATGAGGATATTTACAATAATAAAAGTCTGTTCGATTTATCAGATTATCCAGCGTGTAGTGGATTTCAAGATAACTCAAATAAGAAAGTTATTGGGAAAATGAAAGATGAGTTTATGTTTGTGCCGGTGAGAGAGTTTGTTGGATTAAGAAGCAAGATGTATGCTGTTATATTAGATAACAATAAACTTACAAAAAAAGCTAAAGGTATTCCTCGAGGATATGTGAAAAAGATGATGAATTTTGACGATTTTAAAGCAGCGCTAAACAATAGCGTCAGTTTTATCAAAACTAATGTCATAAGAACAAATCGTCATAAACTTGAAACAGATGCGATTATAAAACGTGGACTAAGTAATTTTGATGATAAAAGATATTGCAGTGATGGAATTAAGACTCTATCGATTGGACATGATACAATTAATTTTGTCTAAACATTAGAAATAATGTTTGAAAATTTAACATTAGCAGATGGAGTTAATAGCAAAATAAAAAAAAATAATGGTCAATAGCCAACAATTATCATTTGAATTTAATGATGAAATTTCAGGTATTTGTTTTAGTAAACTTGACAGAATCAAACTATCTCTTATTAGATCAGATGACAGCAAATACATTAGTTATCTCGAAAGTTTACGAGACGAGCTTGCATTGAAATATAATAATTTACATAATCCAATCAGCATGCAGCAGTACACAAAAATTAGTATAGACTTGGACAGGTCAAAGGTTTTTGCAAAATGTAGTAAGTATCTTCTCAGTAAGATAGCGATGAAAGAATTATTTGAGTGTCGTCGTAAAATATCTGGTAGAGTTAAATTCTCGTTATATAATCATGATAGTACATATTACTTGATAGCAAGTGTGGAAGTGCTATCTGTTGGTCAAGAAGCATAACCTTTTTAAAAAGAAAGATAATATTGTTCCAGCTTAGTATAAGTTATCTAACATATCATATGTGATTAGATTTTACATTGTAAAAATTTGGTTTATTTTTTTGGCTATAAAACTTATAATCAGTGAGTTTTAGTCTTTTGATCTCAAATTTTTGCTTAATTCACTGCATTTTGATCAAGCATAGGTATTAGTTGATCAAGCGAGACAACTCCGTTAAGCAAGGTATTAGTTGATCAAGCGAGACAACTCCGTTAAGCATAGCTTAGTAACAAGCAGTTGCGTGAACTTACATAAGACTAATGTTGGGTTTTTATTAAAAAGCATTTAACTCCAGAAGAGAACATGCACAGACAAACAGACAGACACAAAACTCAAAAAAAAAATGTAATTGTGACTATAAATATTCTAACTAACATACAAACAGACGGGCATAAGAATTAAAAAAAAAATGTAATTATGACCATAAAGTACATGAGATTTAACTTCACACAGCAAGTTATTTTTAGATAGCATGTGCAGCATACGCATAATAAAATTTATTGATTTTTCTCACTATCTCCTAGCAACGGCTGATGAAACACAGACTTCAAACTAACAGAAATGCTGATTTTATACACATTGTAGAGACCTCTCCAATGTATTTGGAAATTGAAATATTTTACAATAAATGTTATTTTATTCAGAAATCCACACTGTAGTTTAATAATAATTATGATTTTTTTTATTCTGTATATTGTAGTAGCCTGTGTAGTATTAGACAACTATATAATAACTTTTTTAACATATATATATAATGAAGTCCGGTGGCCGATTGCTAACGCGCTGGACTCTTGTGCTCAAGGTCCGTGGTTCGAATCTCATGACTGCCATATGGCGACGGGGGACGATTTTGATGCCGAAAAAAAATTGCTTTTAAGTAGGGGCGTAGCCAGCCCGTCTACTGCTTCAATAGAAAATTTGTACACTCTCCCACCATGTCACTTGGTGGGTGCAATTTTGCACTCCCTGGGTGATTATGATTGGGATAGTGTGCAAAAATTTCTATTGAACGTAGAGAAGGCCCGTGGTATTGTCCTAAGATAAGTTTATATATAACTGTGCCGTCCTAGAGTTAAAGTTCTTAGAATTAAGTTTATATGTAACTATGCCGTCCTAGAGTTAATGTTCTTAGAATTAAGTTTATATGTAACTGTGTTTGCCTAGAGAGCCCTCCGAATTTCTAATATTTCGTTTCAATTAGGAATTCGCTGGGGGGGGGGGGTGTCTATGCGACTGTGCTGTAAATACGCTACTGTAATTAAGATTCTGTGTTTTGTGCTGTCCTTAATTAAGATATAATCATATGTATATAATCATCTTCATATGTATATAATCATCCTCATGTGTATATAATCATAATAATATGTATAGTATGTATATAATCATCTTCATATGTATATAATCATATGTATATAATCATCTTCATATGTATATAATCATCTTGAAACAGTCCTTAGGGACTATTATTTTTATATTAAACAAACATTTATAGCTTTAGAAATATCGTTATCAAATAAAATATCAACCATATTATCAATAAATGTCATCACATCATCTGCCCAACCCGCTATTCTCACATCATTTTCAGTCGCGAATAACCAAACTGACCCATATTTTAGCAATATATGATATCCAACTTTTTTAATACAATCGATTATTATTTTAGATTTTATACCAGTATAACCTGAGGCTGATTTGATGGAATTAAATCTCTTACAAAATCTGTTTGTCAGATCAAATCCAACATGTCGGACTGACGTTGACGGATATCCCATATTATATAATATTTCATTTGTTTAATATGAAATTTTGTCTAAAACTATAAAAATAATAATATTATTTTGCTGATAAGTATAAGAGACTGTAATAGTAGTAAAGTAAGTTGAGTTGTTCCTATCTCAGGAAACCCCCTACCCCCAAAACAAATTTTGTCAGAAATATGAAAGTCATCATTTTGAGCTAAAAAAGGCTGCTGACACAATGTTAACGTATAACGTTTTGGAGGGGTAGGGGGTTTCCTGAGAGAGGAACCTCAACTTACTTTACTACTCATGCCATGATACAACAGAGATGGCGCTGACTTCCCAAACATTAAACATATATTTTTTTTCTTTAATAGCTGATGGTCAATAGTTCAAGTCATTGAATACTATTAAACAGCTCCTTGCAATATTCTCTGATCTTTGTGCAAATAATACTGCATATGACTCGACAAACTGTGTTCTTTCTCGATTGAGTAACATTTAAATTACCCTACATGCCTTTTGTAATCATATCTGTCACAATATTCAAAACAGGCTAGTATTGGCATATGTATTGATTTTATTCTATCATCAGCATCAACGAAAGTTTTGTAATTAAACATCGGTTGATCAGCTAAAACATTGTTGTGGTCGAATCATCTTGAAAAGTGGCATATTGTATATTTCCATCTGCCCCACACCTGCCATTCAAAATTCTATGAACTGTAATTCTGCACAAGTGAAGACGTTTTCTTTAAAATGGGTTATCTGCCTTGGTTCATCGAATTCCGTATCTCGCGTATAATTAAAAAACCCCACCTATAATTGGGTCAATACTGCTGTCATATCTAATAAACTCATGTTCTGTATTCGTACACGGGTTAAACTAACCAGCAAGTATAAATTTATGATCTGTGTAATTATGTATTCTCCTAATTGCAATTCGAGTGAATGGATGAGTATTCCATCACGTATATTCAAAACAATATATATATATATATATATATATATATATATATATATATATATATATATATATATATATATATATATATATATATATATATATATTAGAGTTAGACGTGTTATGTTCTGTCAATGTTCCTCTCCGTTAAATAAAGCTGATCGTATATTATATTGAGGCCCTCAAATATCAAACATGTATTTGAGCTAATCTGCAAACTACAATCTGATATACTGTAAGAACATTTTCAAAAAAGAGCTTTACGATACAAACACAACTTTCACAGACAATAAAACCTTCAAGGTTAACAAAGGTTAATCCAATTTACGAGTTACTACTGCAGTTTATTGAGATTTGACTAACTTTCTTGGTAGAAGATGAAGTAATGAATGAAGGAATGAATGAAGTAATGAATGAAGGAATGAATGAACTGATTAATCAAACACAAGGAATGTATAGTAGTGACATCTTCAAGATGAAAGTAGCGTTTATTGTGTAAATTCCTTGACTGGTGTTGAATATTCAGAATAAAATAAATTCAAATACTTTGAATATAAAGGAAGAGTAAGTAGGTGGTGACAGACTTAATAGATTCATTCAATTACGTCGTGGATTCTTTAATGAGTTTATTTGGAACGGATACCTCTTGTAAATTTAGACGCAATGCAGGTTTGTATAGCACATCTTTCTTTCTATTTTTCGTATTTCGGTAAGGCAGCCAAGCAATAACATTTCGTAATGAAAATAGACTCATACTAGCTGAGTAATCCTTCATGTTTCACATTTTTACTATAAACCATCGATACACAAATTCCGAGTTGTTTATTATCTGAACAACTTTAGGAATGATTACTATGCACGGAAACATATTGCAAAACTTTAATTGTCAATGATCTTCAAATGCTATTTCACGTACTTCAGGGTTCAGGTGGTATGTGTGATTCCACTAAATGTTTTGATTTATGGTTTTCTAGTAAGGAAAATACAAATCAAATACTGTTTACTTCCTGCTGTTAAATTTAAAAGTACCAACGTTGTAACGGTTGCGATACTGGATGCCACCCACCGTCCACATTTTGTGGTTTCGACATATATTTCATTTATTTATTTATTTAGGCCTTTTATTCACTTTTTTTTTTTTTGTTTTTTCATATGCAGGGCCGTGTAAAATTATCTCAGCTCGGAAACATCGTTCTTAAGAGTGCTTTAACCTGTCAGAGAGAGAGAGAGAGAGAGACAGAGACAGAGACAGCGACAGAGTCCTTAATAAATACAAATGTTTATCATGGTTGTTACTGGCATAAGAAAAACAGTAAACTGTACTAACTGTATCTATCAAAGTCTGGAAATAAAAACTGATGTTTGTAGTGCCCCTTTAGCAGAAGATAAGCGTTGATATCCGTTTGAGCAGGAAGTTAAAAATGACACTTCATCTGTCTGTATCTGTATTAAACAAACACTGTTCTTTCCTTAAGTACCATCGTCCAATCAAACTATCTCTCAACCATAATTATGAGAACTCAGAATGCCACTTACACTGTAAATTGCCTTCACCTTATTTCGTTGTCAGCACTGATCATGAGATCAATGATTCATTAACTAACTAGAATTATGTGTTTCTAAAATATGCATCCACGCGCTTCCCCGTTGTGACCTACACCCTCGACGTTTCAGGCTCGTGCGACGGTTTTTATGTGTATGGACTACCCCAGGGGTATGTGCATTTGTCTTCTCACGTCCGGCAAATATGGACATTGATATCGGTTGGGATCTCAAAAGTTTCGTTGCGACCCAGGAGCTTAGTCCCTAGGGTAGGGAATGACCCAGGGTTAAAAATCAGTTGCATGTAGCAGTTAGTCTTATCATGACAAATAAGTGTATACAGGGTTATGACGTGATGATCGCTATATTTTCTAGTTATGAACCAGGGGCGGTGACCCTGTGAAAGGGATGAAACCCGAGGACTGTATCATTTACATGTATACTTGTATATTCATGCCCAGCAAGAGTATATATTGTTTTAGGGTGAGGATCTCAAAGATTTCTATGCTACGACGCTAGGGTTGGGTTCCTGGGGGTATGTAATGACGCCTATGCATCATTCTGTGATCCTAATCTACTGTGCATTTACACTTGGTTCATTGATCACATATGCCTATTCTCAGACATGTGAGACATGCAATTCAAGAGTTATTTATTGACGGTTCGATATCCGCCAGGCCATCCCGTGTCGGCTGCCTCTCAGTATACTTAGAAGAGATACATATTTACACCCATGAGGCAGCCAACTAAAATGCTAAAATAACATTAAAAGCTAACCACCTTCACCAATAACAATGTATTTGTGTTAAAAATTCCCAATCTTTTGACTCAATCAATACCCGTAGGATCATTATTGACCCCATTGTACATGTATATGGCAAGCTTAAATGGTATAGGAGAAGTTCAAGGACGAGGGAAGCAAACTACCAAAATATTATCGGACGGATGGTTTTTATCACTTTATCCTTGCGTTTGTTTGAAATTTTGGGGATAAATATAGTAAATTGCAAGTTGTTACAAAAACAATATAAGCAACGTAACAGTGGTTCCATTAAAGATTCGAAGAAAGTTGTAACGGAATGCACGAAATTTGACACTGTGTACCTGAAAAGTCACACACATTTACAGATTCCACATGTGGACTCAAGGATGTAGAATACGCCCAATGCATCTTCGCAACATGTTGTAAAAGGCGACTGAGTGGAGGCAGGTTTGCCTTGGGCTGCATCCCATGTTGTTGGAGAAGAGGATCCTAGTAGCTGAGTAGAGGATAGGCCGATAGTTGCCGCTCCGATGCGAAACATCACTTTGCCCACAACTTGAGCTAGAAGGATCGGGTCTGTTCAATCAGTTAGTCACGCCAAATTTTCAGGGTGAATGTTAACAATATGCAGTGAACTATTTTGCAGACAGTTTAAAAGTGACTTTTTTATTAATCAATATGATGTTCACCAAATCTTGTAATGGATTTAGCCTCTTATAGTAGTGGCGAAGATAAATTACGTATAGTTTCTACCTTGCTTGAATACATCAGTCTGTGTAACCCTGACATGAAAAACGCAATAAACGAGTGTAAGTCTCTGTCCCCCTCGTGGGCTCTGAGGCGGACTGGGCTAACAAGTGACGAAAGAATAATCTTACGTTATGGGTAAACCAACCAAACCTTCAACCATTAATGTCAGACCTGGTCTCAAAAGAACTTGGATTATTTCCACTAGCGGCTTGGATGAAGAAACTACTGAATCCAACAATGAGAACCAAAACCTAACCAACGATGAGAACAAAACCCTAACCAAGCCACCACCTTTTGTAATAACCTACGTGATACAATGCTTATCTGGAAAGTCAAGAAGTGTACCAAAAATAGTTTGGGCCAACAACTTGTACAGTGTAGCTGAAAATCGCACTCTGATAATCTACTTCGCTCAAAGTTGTTTGTGTAGATACCTCTTAAGTTATCTTCACTCACATCTCTCAACTTGTCAAAAGGTGTTGTTCGATCGAGAGAATTAGATGGCTACAGTGAGAATGACATGCATTGCAATCTCAGCTCTCGGAGCGTCTCAGAAGTGAAACAAATCAACATTTGCCGTAAGTTGATTCCCACACACATTTACACTCAACTGCGCCACATTGCCTACATCGATCAAAGCCGAACTTTTACATATCCTAGTCAACCCTTTCATTCTTAAACTTTTGCAGCATTTCAGCTGCCTGAAATATCTGCCACCACCTGACAGCTGCAAGATGTAACTAATCTGTACCTTATGCGGGGAGGAGGGACACGATAAATCGTTCTGGTCAGAGAAAATCTCTTGTGCAAATTGCCAGAACATTTCTCATACTCATGGGGATATCATAAGTGGAAACTAGAAAAGGAGTCCCCACCTGTCAAACAGAAAAAAGGTATAAACTTTCCTGAGGCTACGACATTTGGTGAAGCCAAAGCTGCACTTAACACAGCTGACAAATCCTACTCCAGCGCAGCTAAAGTGGATAAGAAATCTTCCACAAATGCAGTCTGTATGCAGACAGACATTACATGGTCACGAAATCAAACTAATTTCACAGTCTTGACGAGACCAAAACTTGTGATAACAGCTACCCATGCCTTAGCGATGTAGATAACTCAGACAATCAGTGTGACAATTTATCAACTATGGCATCAAATGCTACAAGCGAAAAACAACTCCAGCCCAAGAAAAGATCAGCAAACCACTGGATCTAGTGGACGTAGAAACGTTGTACCACAGAAGATTCACAAGTCTCCTACCGAGAAACCCAGTTAATCCGGTCCACCAAAAGAGCAGCAGACAGTAAATGTCAGTGGTACTGCATGCCCCAAATCAAACAAGGAAAGGATTAAAGAATCAGTATATTATACTTCCCAAGCTTTTTAATAAGTTTGGGAGTCTAAATAGTAAGGACACTGGAGAGCTCCTTGATATAGCACTAGGGAAAGCTTCCAGAAGTCCCGTACTTCCACCAATTTTATAAATATATCTGACACCATAATACAATGGAATTGATAAGAGGTTTAAAGAAAATGTTGATGAAATTAGTCTTCTACTTAAAGAATATAACGTTAAAGAAACCTTTTTTAAAAGAAAAAGATTAAGTCAATCTTAAAAACTTCACCACGTACAGCAACTTTGCAATAATTACTAATAAAGCTGCTGGACCATTTTCCAAGTAAATTAAGAAGTAATATTCAGAAACCTAAATAGTACTAGCAGAAATTGAATTTGAACAAGGCAGTTTGAGAAGCGTTTCAATCCCTCTTTGGGTCAAATCTGGCAGCTGATCGTGTTGGCAATGAAGTCAATCCAACACTCCTAGTAACAAAGATACTCCAGGATGCTGCAGGTGTTATAATCCCAAAACCTTCGGTGATTCCTAAACGTGTCAACACACCGTGGTTTTATGATGCATGCAGAGACGCCCTCAGGGAACGTAAACAGGTACTTCAATATTTCAATGTCAATAAATCAATTGTTCATCTGAATAAATACCGTGTATACCGAGATAAAGCTCGTCGTAAAATTAGAGAGAGCAAGAAGAAAACATGGAGATTATATTGTCTAGGTTAAACTCTCGCTCCGCTATTATCTTATTATAGAATATTGGTACGAAAAATGATGGAGAAAAATTAAACCAGCTGTATCACGAATTTTAAGAAAGCTGATGAAATGTTCACAACCATAACAGAAATATTAAATATATTGGCCGAATCATTCTCGAAAAACTCCTCAAAAGAATATTAATCTGAAAACTTCAAATGTGTCAAAAGTTTGAAATAAAAGGTTCAACTAAATTTCAGATCTGTAATGCTGAAGATGACAATAAACCTTTCCATATCAGAGATTTACAAGACTCTTACTGGATACTTAAATAGGACCTGATGATATCCACTACCAACTTTTGAAAGACTTACCTAATACAACTCTAAATATACTGCTAAATATTTCAATAAAATTTGGGAAACTTCCAGCAGTCATGAATAGAAGTAACGGTTATATCAAAGCCAAGACTGAAAGGACCAAACCGACCCTCCCAATTATCGTTCCATAGCGTTAAGAAGCTGTATCTGCAAAACCATGGACTGAGTGATAAATGATAGATTGTTCTAGTGTTTTGAATACAACAAACTGTAATGAGACTTTAATTGTGGATTCAGACGCCAGAAAAGCATAATAGATCAGCATGTCAGACTATGCATTTATTTGAGAAGTTTTTATAAAAAGAGAATATTTAGTTGCCATCTTTTTAACTTGGAGAAAGTTTAGGAAACCACATGGAGCATAGTGAATGACCTATTCAACCTAGGTCTACGGTGTCGCCTACCATACTTTATCTCCAATTGTTTTATAGATAGAAATGTCAGAGTTAAAGTAAGCAAAACCCTTTCTGGAAGCTATCCTCAGGTGATGTGTCTACGTGAAGGCAGCATACTGTTAGTATCCCTATTCAATACAGAAATTAACAACGTAGTGAAACTGACTACTCATTCTATGTTGACCACATTTTTTAATCTATTATAGATCAGATAGTATGCATACTGTCAACTACAGAGGAGCATAATCGAAATTCAGAAATAGCTAGAAGAAAACGGGTGTAAATTTTCGAAACAGTCTTGAAAAGTAGTATGTACTATTGGCTACCTAGTCACATTGGCATTGAGGGTACATAAAGCAGTCAAATCTGCCCTGCCGTTTTACGCCTTTCCTTTTTTATTTCTCTTTTGTTTTGTATGTTTGTTTGTAAGCTTTTGGTTTTGATCGTTTGCTTTATGTTTGTTTGTTGTGAGGGTTACAACATATATGCCTTTAATCTGCTGCCCTATGGTGCATATTTACATTTGATCGAAGGGATTTGTTTATTTGAGAAGTTTAATAAGATATTTGGCTTTTCCAATTTTGTTATCAAGCTTTTTGTTCAGCACTACATTGCCATTATTATATCCTGTATATGTTAGTCCCTATCCATACATATTTACATAGAGAGATACTGGTTATAAGACCATTGTTTGTCAAGTGTACACAAGAATTTGTACAAAATATGGGTATGCATTTGATCTGTTCAGATATGACTGTGATCTGTAGAAACACGAGTGTGCAAGTGATCTTTACAAACATGACTGTGCATGTAATCTGTACAAGATGAGTTTTCATGGGTGGCCATGCCCATACATTGTGTACGTTTGTTCGTGTGTGTGTGTGCGTGTGTATGTGTGTGTGTGTGTGTGTGTGTGTGTGTGAGAGAGAGAGAGAGAGAGAGGGAACCTCCTAACATTTTTTGTTGTTGTTGCAGGTGGAAAACCAAAACCGTGGCCATACCCATACATTGTGTACGTTTGTTCGTGTGTGTGTGTGTGTGTGTGTGTGTGTGTGTGTGTGAGAGAGAGAGAGAGAGAGAGAGAGAGAGAGAGAGAGAGGCAACTTCCTAACATTTTGTTGTTGTTGTTGTTGCAGGTGGAAAACCAAAACCGTGGTCTGGTCACAAAAAATTATATCAAATGGTTGTGGATATGTTGGGTTGGAGGTAAATACCGATTAACAACTTCTAAAAATATACTACCATATATGGTTATTCGTGTGGGACAAATGTATACACTAGATTTTACAAGAAGAATAATGATGTAGATGGGTTCTTGTAATGTACTAATAGGGAGTTATTATAATTCTGTTTGAACGTGCAGCTCTTGCACTATTGGAAGATTGTGTTCTACTAACATTAAAGGTGGATCTAACATTATTTGAGGATTTTCAGTAGCTTGACTGGCATTTCTGATTTTACATGCTTATTTGGTTCATTATAATGTTTATACTTCCTCTTGTCACGATATTACCCCTGTCGACATTTACAAGTTTCATTGCATATATAACAAGACCGCTGTTTGGATTTTTGCTTCCACATTAAAACAAGACAAAATTTAAACTAATAAGTTAAGAATAATACTTCTCCTATAGTAGGGGTTTCACTAGGGGCAATGTGTAAACCTTCATAGTAACTTTGAACTAAATGTTTTGTACTTATCTTGAAGCTAACACTATCACCTACTGAAATTTACCTCTGAAGTCCAGGAAATGAAAATGACCAAGCGGAGCTAGCAGTTTTCTTTATGTTTGCACATCTGAAGTAAGACTATGCTGTATACTATATAACCCAAATTACACTCATCAATTATACACCAAACTCAAGAGAATTTATGTTCTTTTTCTTAAAAAAACGCCTAAGATATACATGGTGGTGGGCCATTCTCCTGTTTGCCATATGGACTCAATCCTTGGTCATCGTGCTTCCCAAGAAAGGAAGCCTACAGCTATGCCAAAACTACAGAACCATCAGTTTGATCAGTCATCCGAGCAAAATCATGCTGAAGATAATTCTCAACAGACTAAAGCCTCAGGCAGAGAAAATTATTGCTGAAGAGCAGGCAGGCTTCCGAGCAGGAAGGAGCACCCCAGAACAAATCTTCAATCTCAGACTCCTTTGCGAGAAATACCTTCAGCATCAGCAGAATCTATACCACGTCATTATATATTTCAAAAAGGCCTTTGTTAGGGTATGGCATACAGCCTTATGGGCAACTATGAGGAAGTACAACATCAGCTCAGACCTGGTACAGGTTGTTGAGCACCTCTATGACAAAGCCAACAGTGCTGTCCTCATCAATGGCAGCAGAGGAGATTGGTTTCGGACAACAGTTGGAGTCAGACAGGGATGTATACAGTCACCTACACTCTTCAACATTTTCCATGGAAAGGATCATGGAGGATGCCTTGCATGAGCACAAGGGCACTGTCAGCATCGGAGGAAGAACAATCACCAACCTTCGCTTTGCAGATGATATTGATGGTTTAGCAGGAGATGAAAAAGAACTGGCCGACTTGGTTGAGCGCCTCGACACAACCTTCACAGGGTACAGTATGTAGATTAGCGCCGAAAAACTGATGACAAACAACACCAATGACATCAGTGCAGAAATAAAGGTCAGTGGACAGAAGCTGGAAAAAGTCACAAGCTTTAAGTACTTGGGATCAACTATCACAGATGAGGGCTCCAAACAAGAACTACTTTGTAGGATTGCCCAGACAACAGCAGCAATAACAAGGTTGAGACCAATATGGAAAGAAACCAACATTGCTTTTGGTTCCAAAATAAGGCTGATGCGCTGGATTGTCATATCCATCTTTCTGTATGCTTGTGAAACATGGAAGCTCACATCAGATGTACAAAGAAGGATTCAAACCTTCGAAATGAGATGCTACCGCAAGATCTTGGGCATCTCATACATTGACCATGTAACCAACGAAGAAGTCCACAACAGGATCTAACGAGCCATCGGATTCTATGAAGACCTCTTGACCACTGTAAAAAAGCACAAACTGAAGTGGTACGGTCATATCTCAAGATCATCTGGACTGGCAAAAACAATCTTGCAAGGCACAGTGCGAGGGTGCAGAAAGAAGAAGAGGCAGACAGAAAAAGAGGTGGGAAGACAACATTAAGGAGTGGACAGACATGGGATTTGGAGATTCCCAAAGGGCAGTAGAGAACAGGGAAAGATGGAGAGAATTGGTTGTAAAGTCAACTGTGGTGCCCCAACGACCTCTTGGGTTAAGGGCTTGATGATGATGATCATGATCATGATCATGATGATGACGACGATGATGATGATATTCAAGGTCTTTATTAAATAGCCAGTATAACTAGTGAGGAAAACCTATAAAAAGTCTTCACAAAAAAACTAACCTAAGCAAATACGAAACTGTAGAGTGCTATCATAAACAAATGTGAAAATTTGTGCAAGTTTGTATGATGTTCTGAACAAAACGGTACATTAACATTGATGTTATACCTGAAAATAAGCTAATTATGCTTATTTTGCCCTTGCTTACGAAGTATTATATGTGCAATGACCTTAATTGTGAGGATATTATAAGTTTTAAAACACAGGCTTGTCAAAATATTCGTATATTTTATTTCAATTTTAATTATTTTTATTTAATGGTAGTTACTTTAAGCTATTTTCATTTATGTAATTTTTTATTATTTGTATTGATATTGCCAAGGAAACAAAATCAGTATACATAGCCCTTTAATTGAAAATATATCATTCATTTATATATGAACTGTCATATTATTATATTTAAAGACTAAAAAGCATACACATTATATATATATATATATATATATATATATATATATATATATATATATATATATATATATATATATATATATGTATATATATAT
>JAECUM010040803.1:0-38504 GCA_016617855.1 Megalonaias nervosa
ATATATATATATATATATATATATATATATGTTTCAGAAAATTATTATAAAGTTATCTAACGGGAAATTTCTATAAGTGATTAGCATTACATTTCTGATTCTGAATAAACATTATTATCAAAATATAAAATAAATCGCGAAATCTACAATCTTACCTATTTATACCTTTGGGTTAAAATATATTGCTGTATGTACAGGAAATGAAATGCTATGTTGGATCGATACAACGGCTTGAATTAAAAAACAGACAGACTTCTGCAGTCTGGAGATCGATAATGCGTTCTGCAAGTGGTTTTAGTCAAGCTTCCTACATAAAATAAATACAGAACATAGGTTTTTATAAGACTATATTGCAACATTTATTTATTTATCCTAAGGTCTTAAAATTATTAATATTGTTAGATACCAGGTGATTTTAACAATTTATCTCCTCCCCTTACCGAACAACGATGAAGAGATACAAGCATTAGGACAGCTCGAAGAAAGTATTATCTCGCTTAAAAAATACAAAGAAGACAGACAGAGTTATCTGTCTTCTCCGATTATTAATGTCTCAACATAAGCTATCAGGAATGATTCATTATTGTGTTTATACAAATAAAATTTCATTTTTCCGCTTACTTTTCGATGACATTCAAATAATTCTTTCATTGCTATCTTATTAAGACACTTACCATCTTTTGCAAAAACCTTTGACCGGTCTAAGTCGATATTAATTTTTGTATATTTTTCTTGACTGATGGGATCGTAAAGGTTATTGTATTTCAATATAAGCTCATCTCATCACTTTTCAAGATAATCAAAATATTTGTTGTTATCTGATCTGTTAAGCGAGAGTTTAATCCTATCAAATTTACTAAACAAATGCCTGAAATTTCACCATTAATATCAACTGATAATTGCTACCCATTAACCATCAATTTTTTAATTTTCCTACTAACTCCATCAGCAAATGTTAAATTTTCGAACATTATTTGTAATATTAGACAAAATTATTTAAATATGTCACCAGTACTGGAGTGGTGTCCAATAGCTAGTGTATTAAATCCGTCCTCGCAGTATCTGTTATCGTCAAAATTACTTAGTTCCCGTTTTATAATTGTGTCTGTTTCAATTTTGTGATGATTTGTTCTAATAACACTTGTTTTAATAAAATTAGTGTACCTGTTCAGGGCTGCTTTAAAATCATCAAATTTCATAATTTTGTTACATACCCACGATGAATACCTTTTGCTTTATGTGTCAGTTTATTGTCACTAAAATTACGGCGTACATTTTACTTCTTAGTCCGATAAATTCCCTAACTGGCGCAAACATAAATTCATCTTTCATCTTGCCAATAACTTTTTTATTTGCATCATCATGAAATCCACTACTTGCTGGATAATCCGATAAATCAAATAGGTCACGGTATTTATAAATATCTTGATAGACATCCTCACATTTTATATTATAAACTAGCGAATCTGTATCAGTAAATAACAACTCCGAATCTGGCAACTGCTTTTTAGTAAAATTATAGTGAAAATCGTACATCAGCCACTTTGATATATCAAGTACAGCTGCACCAACATAAATCGGTTTATTTAGCTTTAAATTTGTCTTTCATCGCTGTATTGCAACAAGATTTTCATTAAATATTTTCATACTGACAAATCGTCATCGTTAACTAATTTATTTCTGCGATTTATATCGTTTACAATTTCAATATTGACTCGCTTTCTGATATTTTCCATTGTCTTATCGAATACAGAATTGTTCATTAATTTGAAAAAGTTTTTCTCAAATTCTGTTTTAGCAGCAGCACGACGTTTGGTATTTAAATCAATATAATCTATCATCCACCGCGACTGATTAAATTTTAACACACTATGAACTTTTCTCAGAATTAGCCCAGCATCTACTGCTTGTTTTAAATTTTTGTAATGTATCATGTAATTTCTTTCCTTTAACAAATTTGGAACTGGCTTATTAACAATCGAATTTTTTTTTCTGTTGTCATTGCCCGTTGTTCAGGTGATAATAAACTGTAATCGATCATCATAGACTCTGCACAAAACGGATAGTCGTTATGTAGATCATGTAACGAACTAAGATAATCGAAATCAACTTCAACAAAATAACCAATATCTTTTGGGAAATTTTTTTCAGTTTCTTTAAGAAGTTGATCTGGAGTTATCCAATGAAATCCACTGCAGGGCATTGGCTCTGACATTGCATAACCATACAAATTAACAGTAACCAGGTAAATAATATAATTTGATGGTAAATTTTTATCATAATTTTTCAGATATTTATTATTAGCTACCGCATATTTTTTTTTGTTATAACGCTAATTCCGCCTCTTATACCTTTTTCAATAAAATTAAACATATCAACATCTGTCAAGAGATCCAATTCTATCTTACTTGTTTTAAGCAGAGCATCCCACGACAATCCTGGTGCAGAATAATACCAGCAGGGGTCTAGTCCATAATTTTTATGACTACTTTACGAAAACTCTCGAAAACATCTGCTAGTAGTAATACATCTGTTTTCAAATATAAATCATGGTAATCACCAAATGTTTTACAACAAAATTTATTTCAAATTTCTTGTGCATATTTGTGCTCATCATCTGTAATATTTTCATTTTTTAGCTGTGAGTAACATTTATCTTTATCACGAAGAGAAGTTTCATCAAATCTGCTCCAGTCGTCGAGATGCTCATACGGAAAGACACCTTTTTTGTCAGAGACGTAGTTTTCATCAAAGCAACCTTTTGGATTTTTGAAACTGCTACAATCTTTTACAAGCTCATCCCAATGGTGCTGCCATAAATTGCAAACTGTCAATGAAACGTAATTTGCCGAGCGTGACTGACATATACTTTTCAGAATTGTTTGGGATACATTTTATTGTATTATTTAATTTGAGTTTAGATTTAATTTCTTCATCACCAAAAGCCTCCACGATAATATGGCTGCCATAGCCACGAAAATTACGTAAGACGATAGAAACAAAATCTGGCGCATGAAATTTTAAATTGCAATCGTTATGAGCTGCCGCGCGATATTGGCCGGTTAGATGACAGTGATCGCGCACTTTATTGTTACCTAACAACTTCTCACAGATATGACAATTAACTGCCTCGGAAAAATCAAGTTGTTGTTAGGATGTTATTTTCATTGGAGCTGTTTTGGATAATCTGTTGAAACTATTATTAATATCGTCCATGAGATTTTTTGGTAACCACACGGCCGGACTTTCAGACTCGCTATTGCCACATCTGTATAACTTGACTGGACTTAAAAAAGTATCGTTAGCGCAACAAACTACCTTATAAGCTGCCCCGCAAGAAACATATTGCTGTATTTTTCTTGTAGTTGATATTTATTTTTGGATTATTTTCTGCGCCGGCCACAGGAAGAAGTAAACACTCGAAATCAGCATAAATGACAAACGGGATACTCTGCTTATGATTATAATTTTTAAATTTTAATACTTTTTCTTTTTCTCCTGGCATGGTTATTCTTTGAACGTTAACATAGTATTTGAGATCCTCTTGCAGTGTTTCATCTTTAGAAAAACCTTGCAAACAACTGTAACAGAAATATTTCTTATTTTTAGTTTTATTATAGGCCGTTAAAGTTTTTTATCCAGCTGTAATGTCTTTTATAAAATATTAAATTTATTGTCTTATGTGTAGCAGTCGCTGAAATATATCTTGGGTAAACATTTCCTTTTCATCTAGTCAGAAAACATTTACTGAAATATAGTTTTGTTTTTCAAACTTTGGTATCTGATTTTCTGCTACTGGAAAAGATATCCCATTAAAATTTAGCTCATCTTTGTACGGAATATATTTTTCAACTCGATCACAGTTACAACTCTCAGGATGTTTCGCAGACAAAATTGCCCAACGATAACATTCGCTAGCATTGTTTTTGACATTTAAACAGCATTTTTTGTTTTGACTTTTTTGAGGAAGATCAACATAAGAACTACCGCAAAGTACGTTATATTTCATTGTGTGGAATAAAACTCATTTTATCATTTCAAATTTTCAACCTGATCCTGATGCAGTAAATTCCTGCATTTTAATTTATTTTTTAATGTATTTCATCAGCGACTGAGTAAATATTTGTTCCAGTTAATATTTTTCGTGATTTAGCCGTTAAATATGGTTCGGAAATCTCGTAGGTGAAATTTGTACTTAAAAAATTATATCAATTATACCTTTTTGAAGCGCGTGTAACTTTGATAAAATAACATGATACTGCAATATTAGCTTGATACCTTTATTTTTCGCGCTACAACTGGTTGTAAAAGATGAAATAAATTTGTAGAGTCAAAATTTGCTAAAATATTTTGATTATCAAATTTATAACTGTTATCGTAACCAGAAAATGCAGTAGCAATTTTTTCCGATTTGATAGGCTCTTCTTGGCAATATCTTGTAATTTTAGCATTATATTTATATAATAGTTTATATTTAATTTATTTTTATATATTTTTTAATTAGAGATATGAAAATGCTATATAATATAATGACTGAAAATATATATATTGGATTATCAGCAGAAAACAAGAAGTATATCACATACATCCAATTTATAATCATTACGCCGGAAATGCATTTGGTTCAGTTATTCAAGTAGAATATCAAAGGCCTTTTGGTAAATTAGCACCAGCCGGTTATAAGATCAGTGTTAAAGGAGATAATATAGATAGAATTTAAATGCTTAGGAAAGATTTTATTTATACTTTGTTCTGCGGGGGCATCCCAGAAGGACGGTGAGTTTACAAAATAAATAGATCAATTTACGATGACAATATTGAAAATTTAGCATTGCAAGATGAATTTCAACCGCATCCCACGTTTAATTTGTATGAGGCTAACGATCGCGGGATTATTCGAAATAAACGAGTAAAAAAGTTGTTGGTTTTATGCAAAATAGCGAATATCTTGTAGTAACAGTTAGAGGAGCAAAAACTGATCAAGTTAATTATCTGTCATATCGTTTTATTTATGAAACATTCAACGACGCAATTTCAAATAATCTGGGTATCGATCACATCAACAGCATTAAAACCGATAATAGGATGAAAATTTAGATTTAGTTGCACCAAAATTTTTTTAAAAATCCCAAAAGATCAATTATCTCAGTAAATCTTGAAACCGGTAAAGAAATTAAATTTAAATCAATAACAGCTGCTGCAATATATCATAAAATTAATCCGCAATCAGTAAAAGATGTGGCTGATGGCAAAACTAAATCAGCAACGTCAACGTTAACCGTCGACAGATTTATTTTCAAATATATTTCTTAATTCGGTTTTGGTAAGACATTTGTGAGCAAACATCAAAACATCATCGCAATCAAATTTTAATGTTATAAATGCACTATTATCAAGTTAAATTTTTTCTTATGCTGTTGGGAGAATTTTATCAGAATCGCCTTGCATTACAATAACGTCAACAGAATAAGAACTGTATCCTGATAAACATTTTCGCACTGTCTCGGCTAATTCTCTGTAATTTAATATATCAACTTTTTGATGATATTTTATCTCAGGAGATTTCATCTCGTTAGTCATCTTATTATTATAAATTAGATAAAAATATATTATAATATGGATTTAATGAAACGACTTGCTGATATATATGCTGACGATAATTTTACAGCAGGAGATTTCATCTCTGACGTAATCGCGGACAAGTATGTTGGCTATAGTGAGGATGACATTTTATACAACAACAACTATGATGATAACGTGTATGTGGTTGATGAAAACAATTACAGCAGACCGACAACTGGACGATATAATGTTAAGTATCATATCGCTAAAAGAAATAATAAAATATAATTTTACTATTGCCGAGCAACAAATATTTTGGCAACTTATAAAACCTTTTCTCAACATAAGAATAACTGGCCAGCAAAGAAGCATAAAATGCAATTTTATTTTTGTTAAAATATTTAATTTGATGCCAGTTAATAATGAAAGAAAATTACATTGAACGTCCTTGTGTAGACCGGTCAAATGTAAATCTGTACTGATGAAGTACGAACAAATTTATAACAATATTATTTCATAGACTTAGTTGGTATTCAGCTGTTAAATGTATCGCTATACCCAAAATACTTAACTAAACTTTTATTGCCTTTTTTCCTGATAACTTTTTCAATAACAAATATATCTTGTTCGGTTTTTTAAAGTTCTTGTTCGTAAAAACTACCAGTTATAGGCTCACCCAATAAATATTTTAGCGCATAGATAACCGGTATTTTTAAAAGTACTTTATCAACAACAAATACTTCTTCGCTCCAATTTTGAGTAAATCCTTTTTCAAATGTTTTTTTCGTCAGAGAAATTCTAACTTTATCACCAACTTTAAATTTATGTCTGCGGTACATGTTTTCGTTTGCTAATATCGGGTTTTTCATTGCATAGTTTGGCGACATTTGTCTTGATCTGTGCTTCGTGTTATTATATTTATCAACAATTTTCTGTAGATTGTCAATATATTTATTTGTATTTTTGGCTGTCAAATATTTGTGGATTTTTTCGTTTAGCGTGCGATTAAATCGTTCGACGATAACGCTCTTACCTTCATTTCCTGTAACATATTTTTTGATGTTATTTTGTTCCAAAAGATGCTCAAGTTTTTATTAAAAAACTCTGCTCCATGATCAGTCCAGATTCTGTTTGGCTTTCTTTCTGTACTTGTTATTATTTGTTTTAACGCATCAGTTATCGACATTCCTGTCTTATCTGAAACTGGTGCACTAAACGCGTATTTGCTAAAAAACATCTGCAACGTTAAAAAGGTATTTTTTGTTATCGTTAAACTGAGCAAGATTTGACACATCAACTAAATCTATCGCCCACATATCGTCAACGGCATTTGCGACAACTTTACGTCGCGGAAACGTTTTGTTTTAGGTTTGTGTAGCTCTGATGCAAGATCATCATACAGTTCATTTTGCCAAGATCAAGTTTATATTTTGCTCCAATAAAACCCTGCACCAGCCGTCTATCAACACGCTCTCTCATATTTACAGGTTTCATATCACGAAGTTCGTCTAGCATTACTTTATCGCAGCTGTGCTTATCTTGTTCATAATACGGTAGCAGATATCATGACTCATTGCTATTGCATCAACTTGATTATAAGGCTCTTGTCCTGGTAATAGATTATAGTTTTGATCTAGTTGTTTATCTAGCAGATTGTATGGTCCAGTTTATTTGTGGCCTGGTAATGTCCAATCCGATTTTGGTTTTGGTAATTTGCCAATTAATTTGTGTATATCTATACCTGTTCCAATTATTTCTCTGTTGTTGCATTTCTGACAGTAAGTAACAATTTTATTTTGCTCCAGACAGAGATCTCTATCACAATCGCACTAGCATATCATTATTTATTAATCGTCTACTAAAATAACCTTGTCGCATCCAGCTCCGGATAATTTCTATAAAAACATACTTTTTTTTTTTTTACCGCAGATTGCGCAAATATTTTTCAGTATTCTTCTATTATTTTTTGTTTTTTTTCTTCTGTTGTTTCATCGATATTTTCTGTTTTAGTTTTGCATTTGAGACAGTATGTTGACATTTTTATATTCCTCGATTATATCAAGGAGTTTATACAAAATTAATTGCAATCTTATCATTGGCGTGGCAAGGTTGCTTGTCAAACTGTAAAATAAATTTTAAAAAATTGATATGCTGAGACATTTGTTTTATAAACATCACGCAATAATACCCCCAAGGAGTTGTTCCAACTGGCTGAATTTGATTAGACGAATAATTTATTATTTTATATTTTTTGTTGATATATTTTTTTATTGCGTCACTAGGTGGAAGTCCAAATGAATCAAAATAATTGTTATCACAAACAGCTACCCAGCGTGTGCCTGATCCGTCGTTGAAGTTTTGTATATTTATCACACCAGAGTCACCAGCAATCGCATCGCGATCGAGTTCATCTTTGAAATAAACTCCAAGGAAATTTTTAACATTTTTTAGCTTATCAAGTATATCAAAGTTACTTAACGCAGGAGATTTCATCTCCTTGTGCCTGGCAATGTTAATCCTCGAACAGTTCCCAGCAGATTTGGCAATGGACTTCCCGCAACTCCCGCCAGCAACGGTCCTATAAATCCGCCTTTGTTTGTTCGCCGCAATCGCGTCTTTTTTTTTCTTTTCTTTTTTTTTTGTCGTCTTTCTTTTTGCCGTTTTTTGTCTGGGCATTATATTTATCTTTAGATAAAAATTTTCTTTATGCCTTCTCCAGAGACAACCTTTTTCGTTGCGCCAGATACTGCGCCGGACGCTGCTGCTAATCCTAATGTATCAAGTACTGGCAAAATTTTTGGTATTAACGTTTTGGCCATTACAGCTTGCCGGCCCAAAGAAACCACCTTGTTTTGCCATCGCAGTTATTTGTGGCGCTTAAATTTAAACCAAAAGGTTTCTTGTGATTGTATTTACTTATTTGTTTTTTGGTTAGCATTAATTTTGTTAAAGTGCCCAGAGCACCTGCTTGGGCGTCGTGTCTTATTTTTAGTGAGACCTGCCTATGCTTTGCAACAGCGGCTGCCAATATTTTAACTTGACCATCAATCAAATATATTTCTTTTGCAATATATTTTGTAATTATATCTAGGTTATACATTAAACTTGTATTGACATTTTACCTCCGACAGTCAATTGTTATAAATCTGTCGCTGATCACTAGCGCTTAAACGTACAACTCTACTGCTGGAGCTACTCCGAGTGTCCAGGTAATTTTAATATCAGCTGTCGAATCAACACCTCGAAAGTTGTGTTTACTAATATCAAAATAAAATATCGGATAAAGTGTACGAAATTCCTCTACTGATATATGGGATCCGTCTCCAACATCCTGATATTTTTGCTCTGCGTCCAAAAGATACATGTACTGTCGAGTAAAATTTTTATTAGCGTTATCTGCAAAATTGCATTCTATCGCTCCTTCCGGATACTGTTTGGAGTTGAGTCTAGCATATATTCGTCCAACATCAGCGTTATCAAACATTGCATTATTTTGTTGCTGGTCACCGCGTCGCGCTGGTTGTTGAAATACAACAAACAATTGCCGCAGTAGTTGTTCACTTGACGTTGTCGTGACGCGCCATGTGTAGTCAGTGGTATTTGGAACCGCTGTTCGATATATTTTATGTTGCTGAAAATAAATTCTCTTTGTGTGTTTATCAAGTATACTATTTAATTCTGCTGCTTTTATGACTGACGGCGTTATTCGTGGCATCCGCAGCGCAAGTTGTTTATAATAGATTGTACATCAGCTCCGCCAGCTCGAAGTAAACAATCATTTTGTTCTGATCGATCTAAAATCACTGTATGTTTAAATTCACGAAATACTTTATTGTAGTCCCTGCAAAATCCAAATATTGTGCTCAACGACAGCGTCATTGTAATTTGACGTGATTCTGCTGCAAGTGCCTTTCTCCTAGCACAACCCTCATTGTAACGTATATTTCTTACTCCAATCGTGTTATTAACACGATTTAACATTGCAGTGCCGGTTTCTGCTGCACCTGGTGGTGCTATACCCAGATTATTACAGGCAGCAGTAAGTGAAACTCTTGTAGCGTCTGCATTAGCGTCCACAGCTGATGGGGCTATATCCAAAGCAGTAGCGTTAGCAATAAAAAAAAACCTAATACAGTCACAACATCTGCAGCTGCATCAGCTCCTGGAATAAGAAAACCTTTGAAGAAAGTTCACATGATACAGCTAAACCAGTTCCAGCATCTTTAAACCACATCATATTAGTTGCAATCGATCTGGAGTAATCATCGGAGAACGAAATAATACTTAGTACAGTGCTCGCAACGTGTGGGTGACTTGAAATATCTTCCACTGTTTCATTAGCCAGCTGATATCTGGCACTTTTAAATAAGCTCCAGCCGTTGTTTATAAGAGATATTTCTGTTCCACCTGCAATTGCGACAGGTGGATTAGCTACTGTCATAATCTGGCCACGTACTTCTAACATTGCTTTGTGAGGCAAAAGAAATACATCCTCATCCCGCGTATTAAATGTTCTAACTCCCACCTTATTTGGTTCATTAAAATTTTCGTCGAGATACTCAACTTACTCAAATTCTGTTACTGTGTCGTCAATGTCATAAGTCTCTGCTAAATCAAGATAATTTCTAACAGACATTTTGTTATTTATTAGGTTGTATAAAATTTGGTGCTGTTGTTTTAAATATTAACTTTTGTATAATTTGCTCGCCTTTTGGCGATAAAGGATTTTTGTTGTTCTTATCATTGCACGTTCTGTTTCTTTTGTTGGGGCGATTTCTGATAAACTTGTTTTATATCTGGCGCACCTTTTATTGTATCAGGTCGTTTTTGTCCTTCTGCAGTTCCAGCGGCAGATGCAGCTCCAGTTGCAAAGGCTTTTGATGCGTCCAGTGCAATTGGCGCAACTTTATCCACTATTCCTGGAACATTTTCAATAATTTTAGTGAATATATTTCCTAAAAATACTCCAACTATTTTTCTCTGTAAACTTTTTTTCTTTGACTCATTTTATATTTTGAGGTTGTACAAAAATCACAAACAGTAGCTATGCGCGTAGGTGCAGGTAATAAGTAACAACCTCGTTATTCAGATCCAGTTGTCGTCCAGATTGATCTGTCAATTGCATACTTATTTCTGTTATCTGATTTTCAATATTTAGCGGATAATAAATAACCTGCCGTGGACTAATTTGCATAAACGAACCTGGTGGAACGTCTGGTGAAAAACTGTATATTTTTGTCCTTTACTGCCTTTAGCTGAGTAAGATCCAGTTGCAATAGGGCAATTTATTAATTTTGTGTTTACGTCTGTTATATTTACTGACAGATCACCGTCATACCCAATAGTTTGTTCTGTAATTGATCCATATTGATTATGATAAATCCTATCAACGGCGCTATACTTGCTGCTGATGAAAAATCGATTAATATATTATTTTTTAATGTTATTCTAGCGCGTAACGTGTTATAATTCGGTGCCAGGTCAAAATTATCTGCGACATCGTTTACTTCTGTTATCAGCTCTTTTATTGTTTTATTTAGATCAGTGACATTATAAGCTCCTTGTGGAATTTTAAATTTTATCTGTAACGTCGGATATGTTTGCGGATCCAGATAAAATGTAAATTCATCATTTACATCAGTTTTTACGTTAGCCATAGAATGCCACGCCGTACAGGAAATTAGTCCGATCTCATATTGTTTTTCAGGATCCAGTTGTATTGGTGGAATATAATTTACTGAAAAATTTGCTCTATCTTTAGCGGCCGTGCTAGAGTCGAGTAATAATGTTGTTGACATCTTTATTTATTGTATTCTTTTTATAAAATTAAGTCGCGATGTAAAATTTCGTTTTCGTCAGATGTTAATAGTTCTCTTGATCTTAAATGATCGAGTATGTCAATAATTTCATTGTCAATTTCAACACTAACATTTCCAGATTCTTTTGACGATATCAGCAGCATTAATCTGCCTATCATTTCAGTAACTGATGTAAATATTTTGATTCCATTTCAGTTTTTTTTTTCTTTACACGAAGATTCTCATGAGATTCAAACACATCTTTAAAATTTGCAGTATCACCCGCTTTTACAGATCGAATTTTCGCCGCTGTAGTTTTAAAAGTTTGAGCAATAATGCCTTTTCTAGATTGATCATAAAGTGTTGGAATATCTTCCTTTGTAGCCTTACTAATTTTATCGTAAGTTTGTTTGCCGTCATCTGAAATAATTTCTTATTTTTTAATGAGATTATCGTATTTATCTTTTCCCCAATTTTTAATATTATCAGTATTGGAAATATCATTTTCTTTGATAAAATCATTGTATTCTATGATCATTATTTTATCCATTATACCTTTTTTATTTCCTCTAGACGTTCAGCTGATATTATTTTCTCTAGACTTTCAGCTGATATTCTTTCAATTTCCTCGCGATTTTTTCAGCCAATATTCTTTCTGAATCTATTTCTTTTGCTATGGTGCTCAAAACATTATTGTGATGACCGTACTTTTTTCCTTTATTATTTGATTAATAGCTTTGATATAAAGATTGGCAATAATTCCGTATCGGTAATTTCTAATACTCTCTTGGTAATTATTATTTTCTGGTATTACCTCGTTGATATATTTCTCACTTTCCTTCGCTATTTGCGTTAACTTTTCAACTTTTTCATCAGCTTTATACTCTTTTTTTTATCATTTCGTGTAATCTAGAATCATTAAAAAGGTAGTTTATGTTAAATATTCTATACTCAGAATCTTCTATTTTGTTATTTATATTTCTTAAATCATCTTTAAATTGTGTACGCTCTTTTCCAAAAGCTTCTGAGCTTTTAATTTTTTTCTATATCGCCCACCTTTCTTTCAATCGGCCCAACTAATGTAAATCTTGATAATCTTCGTTGGAAGGCAAGCTCATCACTGATCAACCGATTTAGTTCAGCTTGTCTATTAGCAGGATCAGCAATATTTTCTACAAGTTTCTCAGTCAACTTTCTTTCTTCTTCCTTAGACATTGTTATAATTTTCTCAACAGCTGCTTCTTGCTGTTCTTTAACTATTCCAAGTAAATCTTTTTCCTGAAATTTTTTAAGTTCTTCTTCTGATGGCAGTAAAAATTCTGGTTGTTTTCCAAGTAAAGCCTCAGTAACTGGTTTTATAATTTTAGCTGATTCTTCTGCGGCAACTATTTGACCACGTCGTGCTTCTTGCACTTTTTTCTTAAATTCTGCCCAAGATTGAGCAAGTTTTTTTAATCTTCTATATGTTTTCTGTACTTTGCTCGTTTATCCATATTTTTCAATAGCTGTTTGATAAAACTACTGCAGATAATTTTCAATACAACAGCGAAACATTTTCTTCGGAGCACGGGCAAGTTTATCGAATAAAAAGAAATTATATTTATCTTTTGTTGCCTTATGATACAGTTCAATAAATTTATCTTTTGTTACGTCGCCACATTGCTTGTTTGCAATATTTCTGACGTCAACGTTGTCCAGTCCGGGAAATAATATAAAGCAACCAGTATTTCGTCTAATAAATCTGTCAACGTTATAAAACCCTTGAGCAAGATAAACAGTTTCATTTTTTTATTACGCGACAGTGAAAAATATGATCTTATTTTATTCATCTCTTCATTGTTTAGAGAAATATCATCAAAAACAACTATCTTATGCTCATCTGAAGTTGATTAATTGGAATAAGCTCTTCTGGTTGTCTGATGATAAAAAAATCTTCACCACCCTCAAGATCATCACGAAGTATGTTATTGTATTCGTTCAGTAGGTCGTACTTATCCTGTTGTGGATTAATTGTGTAAATGTAAACTCTGTCATAGTTAAAATTATCGCCCAGCAGTAAATTCATCAGCAAGTTTGTTTTCCTTGACACAGTTCTCCCAACAATAAGATAATGACAATCTGAAAGTTCGTTGTTGTATTTATGTTGCATCAGTCGCTCTGTATCAAAATTTAATATCGACATATTATAATTTAAGTTGATAAAAATTGTCAGACAATAAACAGATGATGAGCTATTATACAAAATTTGGAACATCATTAGGAGATTTGTCGGCTATAAGTACAATAAAAAACGGTAATGTTGATTTATTAGGCTACCTAAAAAAAAAATGGTGATACAATGACAGGAAACCTGTCTATGTCAAAACAACGAGTATTAGGTTTAGAAACAAATTATCTGCCAATAAATGTTGTTAATACGCAGGCTGTTAGTTATGCACAACTGAAATCTGTTGACGATAATAAACTAGATAAATCTGGCGGAGTTTCAGAAAGAAAAATAATAAGCTTAGAAACTTCATATCCACCAGCAAATGTTGTTAATACGCAGGCTGTTAATTATTCACAACTGAAATCTGTTGACGATAATAAACTAGATAATTCTGGCGGAGATGTCACAGGTAATATTGATATGTCAGACAAAAGGATAATAAACTTAGAAACAAAATATCCGCCAATAAATGTTGTTAATACACAAGCTGTTAGTTATGCACAACTGAAATCTGTTGACGACAGCAAACTAAATAAATCTGGCGGAGTTGTCACCGGTAATATTGATATGTCAGAAAAAAGGATAATAAAGTTAGAAACTTCATATCCACCAGTAAACTTTGAACCAACACAATCTGCAAGTCTATTACAGTTAATGTATGTCGAAGATATTAAACTCAATAAAGCAGGTGATCTCAACATGTTTGGCAAAAAAATAATAAACTTGGAAACTGCGTATCCACCAGCAAATGTTGATAATACACAAGCTGTAAGTTATGCACAATTAAAATCTGTTGACGATAACAAGCACGACAAGGCCGGCGACACAATGACAGGTAACCTGATAATGTGCAATAGCTAAAAAATAACTGGATTACCGACAACCTCGCCACCAGCTAATGACACGATGCTATTAGTTATACTCAGTTAAAAGAAGAACTTACCCCATATTTTAAACGATCCGGTGGACCAATGTCAGGCAATATAAACATGAGAAGCACAAAAATAATGACGACATATGTTCCAGTTAACCTTAATGATCTGACAAATAAAGTGTATGTTGACAGTCTGTCTGGTGGTATAAAACGAACCAAAAACAAAGTTGGGTATATTCCAACACTTTTTAAGGCAACTGACAATCGAGTTGGGTTTGAGGTAAGCGCATCAGCATATTATCCTGAAAACTTTCCTTATCACCCTTTCTCTGATGGACAGGAATGGACAACAAGCGGGGAAGTTGAAAACTTTTGGATTAAAATTAAATGTCCCACTACAGTTGCTATTTGGCAATTTCGTTTGCGCGGCCGATTAAACTCTAGTGTTGGTCGAATTTAATATTGGCGGTTTGGAGGATCAAACGATGATATCAACTTGACAACATTGTATAGTACAGAAAATACGTATATCTCAGCAGCACAATATTTGACAATTCCGACAGAAAAAAACTGTTAACAAGTACTTGTATTTTCTATTTATGTTGTCGCTGCAGAACATCCGTTTCCAGGACTGACAGCATTTCAAATATACACACTCGATGATCAAATTCAATCTGATGCTATAAAATAATGTCAGAACCACCAATTATAACCGTTGCGAGAGAATTTTATGATATTTTTAACCCCAAAAAGATGTTAGGGACGAATCGCTAGCGGCACGTGTGATAAATACTACGTAAAAGTTTACAATTCCAATGATAAACTCTCCATTGTCAGAAGAAGAAAACAAAATTTGTTCGTGTTATGCATATGCGAGGACCACAACTGAAAAAAGCAATAGAAAACTTTGATATTATAAGCAGATACTGTCATCCTGATGATTGTCTAGAAGAACAAAAACAATTTGAAATCCTGTTGAAAAAAATATTGCTTGAGCTTGATTTCAAAAATATAAATTTGATAATGCAATCAGACTTATTAAAAGCACGAGTAGTGCAGGTGGAAAAACAAATGAACGATAACCATGATCGTCTCGACAAACTAGCAGAATCTAGGATAATAGGAATAAGAAGAAACAAGAAGTTATATAATAGATTTTTAAAACGAGAACATTTTTAAGTATCTTGGTACGTACTACCATGACAAAGAAACCCTAATTAAATTCGTTACTATGACGGTGGATACGGAGTTAATTATTAAAGTGTACTCCAACGCAGATGTGCCAATGATACGTAAAAAACTAGAATTTGATCCGATTATTGTTGACAGATCTCTAAAGATAATCAAACATGTTGACGATGAAATTAGTTATCTTAGGGATGATGAGCGAGAAAAGTTTTTTTGAAAAAGTAACACAAACAAAGTTGGAAGTAAAGATTGTTTCTTATTACGACATAAGTGAAGAAGATGATATTCCATTTCCATCAATCCAGCGCTCTAGACAATTGTCATTACGAAATTATTATGATGAAATTGAGAAAATACTCACAAAACTATATGAAAAATAATGTTAAAAGTAGCTTCTGCTGTTGGTCTTCTCACAATTGAATTAGACAAGCTTAAAAAAATTAATGTTAATTAATTTCGTGGTCGCATACGCAATTATCAGACAATATCTTGTTCTCAAAAATTTCACGTTAGATCAAACAAGCTTGGTACTTGGCTTTGTTGATGAAACAGAAAAAGATTACAGTAATTTGGTAAATAAAACAGATTTATATGAACGTGAACTAGAAGACATTTTTGATTCATTCACTTGGCTAAAGAAAAATGAGGTACTAACAGATAAACAATACAATGATACTTCGTCAGATGTTTATGACAAGTACAGAGATTTTTTAGCAGATAATAATAAGTTTCGTGAGTTTCTTGATCCAATTGTTGGTACTAGAATTTTTACAATCGTGCAAAAATTGTAAACAAAGAGTGTATATGAAAAAAAAAAGATTGTCGATTTCAGTCATATTTCAGAAGAAATTCCAAAACAATATGTTGAAGCACTAATGCAATATTATTAATTTTATCATAAAAACCTTTTTGTGTGTAAAACAATGTTATAAGTATTACAGTAGAATACTTCGAGTAATATTATATTTACCACTGCTAATGACCAGCTCTGGCATAATCTCAAGTGGATCATCATTAAATCCGTTTTGTTAATAATATCTGGTGTTGGTGTCTCTCTTTCAACAGCGTGTCAGAAAATTGAGCCCCGACTAGAGACTGAAATAAATGTTTGTAAAATAACAAGTATCACTTATAAAAAATTACTTGATCAAATACAATCTTATTTGCGAGGCGTAAAATATGATATGAACGATTTAATGCGCGAGTTTCGTATTATTGAAAGTATGTTAACGGATATTCTACCAATGAGAGTCAGCAGGTATGAAAAAGATTATCATAAAATGTGGCTATGTTAGTAGTAGAAGGAAATGAGTTGTTTCTATCTCAGAGACCCCTTCCCCAACAAATATATTTCATCACCTGTGAAAAAACTACATATTTTGTCACCTTGAGCTACAGGCTGGTAAAGAAAATGTCAGCGTAGAAACGTTTTGTCGGGGAATAGGGTGTTGGTGAAGAAAATGTCAGCGTAGAAGCGTTTTGGAGGAGGAAAGGGGTCTCTGAGACAGAAACCTCATTTTCCTCTACTACTAAAAGCACAGTAACGTTGCTTCCTAAGAATAACTCCAACGATACAATTTGGGAACCACTTCAACGTTGTCGTTTCTCGTGCATAACACAGACGCACATCCACCAACTGGTATTGATTGACAATTTACTTGGCAAATAGGTATCAAGCATGGCCTTACTGCAAAAAAAAATGTTTGTGACGTTTCAAAATGTACTTCGAGATAATAGTCAAACCCCAAATCAAATAGTAAAATAAAACAGTATTAGACACCGTCGGAGTGACTGAAGTTTCGTTGCGGCTAAACGGTCATCGGGAACATCTGAAGAAATGTGAAATGAACTTTCATCGATTGTGAAATGCACAGTTGAAAAGGGCAATCTGGATTTGACATCATGACCTGGCACTAACTGGGCTGCATGCATGTTAACACCTCAACATAGTTTGTATTTTGACGCGCATGAACTTGCCCTACCAGCTGAGGTTGATAATTACTTATAAAAGCATGGTAAACAACCTTTGTTTTATTCGACTATGCGAACAGAAACACCGTTGGATAGTCCTGTATGCGGCCATCTTATTGCTTAAACGTCGCGTGTACTGGGGCGTTCACCAACACCGCAATTACTTATTGAGTTCACATTGAAGTGCGTTTCGTATTAATCAAATATGTCTGTTAACGTTTACGGACGTTACTCAACTCGTCGACATCGTGCAGATATTGATCTGAGCTGTTTTGCCACCAAAGCAGATTTGTCTGAGCTCAATAGTCATGTTGTTGCTGGTATCGATCCACGTGAGCTTTTCATTTTTGAAGATCAACGTGGTAAAGTTAAAACTTCATCGTGGACATTGAAGATAGTGTTATCAAGTTAAAAGGCGGATTTGTGGTGAAACAAATCTGGATGTGCTCACTGACAATAGTGGAATCAGAGGCAGCGGCGTCTCCGTTACTTTTATCAAAATATCTGTTGATACAGCTAATATTGCAAGAAGATATTACGTGCAAGAAGAAATCGCACATGTACCCAAGCCACCGCTTGTAGTACCTTCATGGACATTAAATGCTTGGAACATTAACCAAAAAGGAGAGGAAAGAAGCGACGCCTCACTTTTTAGCAAATGGTCGACTAACTTAAGATTTTACAGAGGATGGCTTTGATATACATAAAAGTCACATATTAAAGGCGCACTAGTCCGGATCATATTTGTTTATCATAACGGGAATTGAAGGTTAGTGGGGTCGAATGGCAATGTTCGAATGGCAACGTTGATAAATGATAACCGCTATCTTGATTTTAGTTTTGTACCACGAAAATCACGTATCGCAAAACAAAACTATGGCGAATTTTACAGTTATATTATCAGCATCACTAGTTGTCGGAGTCGGTATTAAGAAATCAACATTTATTAGGACGGAAACTTAACCGTCTTTCGTGTTTGTGTTTAAGAATGGATTTTATCATTGTATATACGTCATGGAATCTGACCGCGGTGATGTGGTTGCGAAATTTACAGACGGTGTGCTGGATCAGCTGGCAGTGGATATTAACATCGATAAAAGTTTTTGACTTGTTGATGAATATCAACGCCAAAGTGGTTTTACCAAACCACCTTATGATTTTGTTAACGGTGGATTAGAAATTGCCCTTTATATCCACACTGATGTACCACTATCAACTGGAGGCCAGCAACAAAATCTTAATAAGGCAGCAGCAGGGAGGGTGAACAGACAACTTTGTACGAGACCTTATTTTATAAAAATAAAGGTTCCTACAGGGGCTGAAAAATAAGGTCAATAATGATAAACCGAACCCTCCTAACAATATTATTACCGTATATTTTGAAAAAACGGATAATAAATCATTTTAGTTAGCTCATTTTTGTTAATTTATTTTTGACATTTTTGTTTTTTGTGTTATAGTGCGTTTAGTTTACTCGGTAGGTCACTCAAAGTTGTAGAGTTCACCCTCCCTGCTGCTGTAATTCTTGATAAAATCAAGGACCAAAGATTTTATCTAGACCTACACGATATCTAGATCTTGGGTCATGTAGATTTATTGTAATAAATCCAAACGGAACAGCTTGTGCTTTTGAAAAGAAGTTTCTGAATTTCATCATATCCATATCCCCTGAACACCAAGTATAATAAATATTCTGTAAAGTATAATTATCTACTCCATTAAACACAACCAAAATATTGCAGTTGTCTCTGATCACTTTAGGTATTTGTGTATATCGTTGTGTAACATAAATCACGTCCGTATTCTTGTGTCTACCTCGAGAAAATATTCTAGCTGGATTTGTTTGTCTGTCCAACATAATATCATCGTACACCACTAAATTATTAATAAATCCATTTAGGTCATCTACAGATGGGGCTTCATCAATATCGGTGATAAAGTCAACCACATCATCACCATCTTCATTCAGCAATTTTGCATTTTTATTAAAATCTTTAAGTACTTCGTAACAATGTTGATCATCTACGGATGGTGCTACTAAATACAATTTACTCCATTTTAACCATCGCATTATTAAATTTAATAATAGTTGTGTTTTACCTGATCCAGATGGACCTATTATAATCATTCTTATCGAATTTGGTAATGCTGGATGATGCTTCACTGGCTCCTGTTTTCGTGTCGCCGAAAAATCAATTATATCCATATTATTAATAACATGAGTCTATATTGTGTTCGATGTAGATTATCTACACCCACTACTGGACTGACAACAATAATAACAAAAAATAAACGACGTGCATTAACAGGTAAATGTGTAAAATGCGGCACGAAAAAATATAAATTTATCTCCATGTCTGATTCAGGGACAAAGACAGGTGGAGATATAACCGCTTTATTAGGAAAATTACCAGGAACTCCGTGGGCTAAATATCCGGGGGAAAAACACTTACCAGGATATAATTATTGTGGTCCTGGAACCCGACTTGACATCCGACTTGATGATCAAGATCAACCAAGACCAGGAGAGTATCCAGTAAATAAGATTGATCAAGCGTGTCATGTTCATGATGTTGCGTATAAAAGTAAAGATTTACAACAAAGGCATCTCGCAGATGTAAAATTGATTCATGCATTAAATTCTATACCTAATAAATCTGTCAGAGATAAATTAGCTACTTTTCTAGTAAAATCTGCCATGAAAGGTAAAATAATGCTAGGGGCTGGTAATTAATTATATAAATATTATAATGGAATCCATTTATTATAGCCCAAGAGGATATTGGAGAGGCAAATCAGCTATTATTAAATTATCTGAAGCAGCAAAAGTTTCACGTTCTGTTGCTGCAGCGTGGTTAGCACGACAGGCAATATGGCAAATTTATCTACCACCACCTAAAAATATTCAATATGCACATTTTGATGTCAGCGTCCCTAATGAGGTTCATCAAGCAGATATTTTATTTTTACCACACGATACCATTAAAATTGGTATACGTCAGTCACGCACATACAAATACGCATTAACTGTCGTTGACGTTGCAAGTAGATATAAAGAAGCTGAACCATTATCAACAAAGACAGCGTCTGAAGTTTCATCTGCGTTTGAACGAATTTATCAGCGATAACCTTTGCGATGGCCACAGTTATTACAGATTGATCCTGGCAAAGAATTTCTTGGTACAGTATCATCGTTGATGAAGAAACATAACGTTAAAATCAGACGAGGACATACTGAAATTCATAGTGATCAGGCAATTGTTGAACGATTTAATCGAACACTTGCCGAGCGGTTATTTGGATACCAATATGCAAAAGAAATATCTACTGACTTTAAATCCGGTGAGAGATCTCGTGAATGGGTTGCGAGGTTACCAAGTGTGATATCTGCATTAAATAATGAAATTACTCGTTCAACTTCCATGAAACCTTCTAATGCGATTACAAAAAAATATATACCCCGTAGTAATGACAGACATCAACCTCAACCAGTATTAGGTAATGTAATTGTAAGATATTTATACGAACCTGGTGAACTTGAAGGTGGTAAAAAAAGAGCAACTGATCCTATCTGGAGCGTGACTACACATACAATTTCTAGTGTGCTTAGATCCACTGGTAGACCTCCAATCTACAGATTAGATTCTACAGCCCCTCAACGTGGATTTGTACGTGAACAATTACAGGTAATCCCTGAAGACACACAATTACCACCACATACAATTACATAACAGAACCAGGGCGTGCAGCGCCCCGACGTCGATTACACTCGAGACAGGTCAGCATCACATTATCACGTGTATGACCAAGATCACTATTAATTCTATCTACGGTAAATTGTCTTGGATTATTATTCGAATATTGCCATAACATATTACAGTTGCAACTTGCACAATTATTATTCTGTAGTTGTTTTAGTTTTATAATAAATTCAACATCAATATCAAAATCACGATTATTTTTTTTATCACACTGCTTATAACCAGATAGTTTTTTCTTATTACGTCATCATTAACAGTCTGATCATTATTTTCTGTAAAATTCATAATAACCCTATGTAGTTGATATATTCTTCTGACTCGAGAAACTGCGAGATAGACTAAATTTGACCATTCGATCCGATCATCAATAATCCAGATATTTGTATCAGAAATAGTTAACCCCTGTGAAGAATGGATTGTTATAGCATATCCTAATGTCCACGGTGATTTATTCATATTCAGCGCATTCTCAACGACATTAATATCGACTAAAACAATATCATTCAAGACAAGATTCTGTACTCGGACACTTTCAGTATCTCCGCCAGGAATTTCAACATCAATATTCTGTCGTCGAGTATCTGCTGGGCGATAACACAAAGGTACAGGTAGATCTGAAAACTTTTCTTTATGTAACAGAAATAATTTCTCCTGTAGTTCATCACGAACTATCTTTCTACTTGCAACTATTAAATCAACGGGATTCCATAAATTTAGAAAATCACTCATAGAAGTCTCTGGAATTACTCCTCGCATTATTTCACATTGTACTCTGTCTGGTTGTAGTCTGATTAATCTTTTAAATTCCTTCAGCGGTTCATCAATAGCTCTATGATCATCATTTATTTCTTCATAATAATCTACATTATTCTTCAACCATTCATGTGGAGATTGTCCAATAAAGGGTGGTGGTTGACCATGATCACCGCACATTATTATAGCAGTATTTTTCGTCAATAGCCATTCAAGAAATGTTTTTAATATTTCTAACGAGACCGTGCATATCTCGTCCCATATAATATATTTAGGTATATATTTTTCACCCATTCGTTCGGGAGTCCATGTGTCTCCACACCATCTAAAGAAACTATGATAAGTACACGATTTTACTCCTCTTTCTTTTATTTCTCTGGCTAATTTATGTGTCGGAGTCAGAACAATTATATCTGAATTATTATTCATGAATAATTTAATCACACGAGTTGTTTTACCTGAACCACCGCATCCATTAAGATAAACAGTTTTATGTCTAGCCACAGGATCATATACAGATGGTGCTGATGATTTGATAGATTATTATTTTTGTGATATATTTCCTTAATTTCAACGTCGGCAGATTCAGAATAACTAAGTATATTTTCTTGTTTTATTCTCCATGATCCCCATTCACCATTACCAAGTAGTGGTTTTAATAAATCCGTATATTTTTTATTTATGTAGAACGAATCCGTGGCGACTCTGACAGCATCACGAGGAAATTTATTTATCATAGACATTAGATTTATAGAAACATATGCCAACATAGATGATCTTAAATGAGTAAACTGCGGTGAGTCACCATCAAGATAACTCACAATTGTACCTAGTTTGGTTCCGTCTGACAAATAAGCATTACTCCGATTTATAAATATGTTTTTTTCTGTTGTATCAGCAATTATAAAATCGAGTTCAGCATCGTCCATAATTAATCTTGTACAATGTCTTTTATGATCATAGGCTCCTCCTTGAGTAAATTTACCAATTATCTTTCTACCAAGATCTTTTGCAAGTTTTTCATCATGCTCATCTCTGCATTTACGTATATTATTAGTAATTTTAATAATATCATCTTCATTAAGATTAGGGAATTCTTTCCTGACATCATCAATATTAAATCTATTTGGTTCTGGTAACCAAATTTGTTTCTGTGGACTATATGATATAATGGCCTCACTCACCTGTAAAGATATTAAAATTCCAACATCAAGCATATATCGCAATAGTACTATTGGAATCCAACATCGCTCTGAAAAATGTCTTCCAAACCAAGCATAAGTAATCGGATGGAGATTTTCTACAAATTCGAATGATTCTACATGAGCAAATCCGGTTAAGTCAAAATCTGGTAAATGTCCGTTTATCGCAACCCTGGTCATCTCGTGTGATGGATGTCCGAATCTCTTAAAGTATTCAGAACATTCTCCGTATCCAAGAAAACTTCCAGGATAACATGCTACCATATCGACGGATATAACGTCACTATAGTTGTATTTAGTATTCCATAATCCTCCATGTCCATATTCTACACAACTTTTATGAATATCCTCAAGAAATTCCGATCGTGTTGGTTTCCATAAATTTTTCTCCTGAGCGAAATGAGCTGCTACGGATGGAACTGTAAAACAATTATTTAATAATTGTCCAACTTTGACATCGTCTGAAGTATATTTCAGCGCAAGATTTTCCATTTCTACATTAAGAGATTCTGTACGGTAAATATCACCGTTAGGCCGTACAAACTGATCGTAATTATCATATTCCGAACTCTGAAATAACCAAACGGACACAGGGTCACTTTTACTGATATTTTTGATAAAATCAAATATATGACCATCATAAAATTTAACCGCTCTATCTCGTGGAAATATTGTTACTGCTGAGGTCCATGCGTGCGAATTATGATCAATAATATCTATTGGAGCTCCTCTTGATTCATATTTTGTTTTATATAAAATCTCTCCCGTCAACGTTTTTACCGTTATTGGAAATCTTAATTTCTTTTCTAGTTCAGCGACATCTTTGATAGACGCTCCGGTATCTTTAACTGATTCTGCCCAAGTATTTATTTTTTACGTCGTAAATCTGTTAAACCATTACCACGTATCGCGTTTGTAAAATGTTCTGTAACTCGTTCAGCTACACAGTTTATTCTTGATTCTGACAGTTTCATAGGTTTTAGATCCCCGACGTCGGGTTTATTATTCAGCGGAAATATTCCATATACAACTGCAGTTGCTGGATAACTCTGTATATAATATAATTTGTCAACACCTGTTAGTATTCCGGGCTTAGATTTATTATTTAAGAGAACAATATTATTTCCTGATTGTATGTGTACTGGATCGCGCTTGTCACGAATAATCCAAATATCTTCTTTTGTATTTACAATAAATTTTATTAAAATAAAATATTTTTGATTTTCAAGGTGATTAATAATTACCTTTCCTCGTTTGTCATTCATCATATTAGTAACATTTCCGACTCTGAATGTTGACCATACATGAGCAGCACCATCGTCACGAAATTCATTTTTTGCTTCACGAATACGTTCGATTATATCCTCATCTGTTAATGCCAGATCTTGCATCAAAGTACTAAATTTATATTCTGATAATCTGTCAAGATCAAATCTGGATATCTGAGGTTCAATTGCCGATAATTCCTCCATATAATTAAGACAAGTATTTAAATTAAAATTTTAGTATATATATAATGATTGAAACAAAGAACAAATGTGTTTGGCTCAGAATTGGATATACTTCTCTTTGTAATAAACCGTGCGTGAACAAATACTGCGGATATCATGCACAAAGTTTCAAAAATGGAAGTACAGGACCAATACCGTGTATTCAGTGTGGTGTTGGAGTCAGAGGAAAAACTCAATTGTGTCTAAAATGTGGCGGAAAAAATACAGGGAATTAAAACGATATTATGACAAAAAAAATAATACTGACTCTCCTATAAAGACAGAAGAAGATTATCTGGTCAGATTTCAAAATAATAATTTAGACAAATAATATTATTATATAAAATGACTCAGACAAATCAGATTTATGATGAAATGATCGACAACGATATTATAAGAGAATTAAGAAAAAAAGCATTTCGTAATAAATACGAATTTGTGAAACATCCAGTATATACAAATTATGAAGCATCCCGAGATGGTGTAATCAGACACTGTAAATCAAAAAACCCAGTTGGTAGTCTTGATAAATTTGGTTATTTTAGATTTCGTGCTGGAAATAAAAATTATTTATCAAGTAGATTCGTATTTGAATGTTTTCGTGGAGTAGTTGAAAATGGACTTGTAGTTGACCACATTGACGGAAATCCCAAAAATAATCGGTTATCTAACCTGCAGGCTATTACACAAAGTCAGAATTCTGCACGTGGAAATACTGGAAAATGTAGAGTATTTAAAAAGAGAGCCATTAAATCCATAAATACAGAAACAGACCAAGAAATAACTTTTCCATCAATTTATGCGGCTGCAAAACATTTTAGCATAAATCCACGATCGGTACAACATGTCGCAAATAATATTACTAGATCATCATTTTCGAAAACATACGATCAGTGGATAATATTTGAATATATCTAATTCTGTACTCTTAATAAATAAATTGTATATAGTTCGACTCTATATTTTACCTTCACCGTCGCTGCTCTCGGTGTCACTTTCACTTTTGACAGAATCAAATAACATAATTTTTCTTAATTGCATTACACGATTATCCACGATCTTCTTTTTCTCGTATTCACGAGATAGTTCGGATCTAATATTTTCGATCGAACGTGCAAGAGGCGCAAATAGTTTTACCTGCTTTTCATTTACCATTGCCAAGGATTCTAACATAGACTGATAAATTGATTTTACAAATTTATAATTGGATGGTAATGTGTATTTATTGTCAGTTTTTCTTTGTTTTAATATTTCATAATCGCATAATATTTTTTCAGGATCGAGATTATCAGATAGATTTATTCCGTTATGTTTTAATTTTTTAATAGCAGAAATAATATTATTTATATTTTCCTGGTTCATATATATAATAATATTTCTTTAAAATAAAATAGCATCGTTCCGAATACTGTCAACACTCGTCAGCCATAGGAATCGAACCACGGTCGTCAGTATCATAGTTGCAACAATTATACCACTGAGCCATTTTCCGATTCATACATATAGACGTTTTAAAATTATTATGTAGTTAACCCAACACTGAATAAGCAGACAAATTACGTACGACCAATATACTGAATAAAATCACAATTATTGTACAACTGTAACGTATATTTACTTAATTTACAAACATTATTTATATATACTATATAAAATAATCACACATTATATTTTTTTGTAAGAGTTATCGTTCGTTAAGGTCAAATACATGTTATAACTAAAAATAACTTTACGCACTCGTATAAACCGACATGAATTTAAGATTATCAGAGTTAAAAGATGCATCAATATTCATCTCTGTTACAAATTGATGCTTTACTAACAGCTAATCACCTACAGAAAAAGAAATAATTCACTAAATAATTAACGAAAAACAAGAAGTATTTATTGTCTGTAAATCGAACGTAGTAGTAAGGGAAATAATCGTTTAATTTACTCCGCAGAGAGAGATAGCCGCGTTATCTCGCTTTATTATATATACAATTGCTTTAATCATAGAAATCAGATTTTAATGATTTTGATTATTAAACTGCCCATCAGATAAGGAAATCTGTAATTTTTCATGAATCAGAGTACCTATTATACCCGGCAGATTTCAGATTTCAGATGGCAGATTTTTACAAATAATAATATTAATAATAATTTATAACAGATTTCAGATTTCAGATGGCAGATTTCAGAAAATCTAATAGATTTTCCGCAGAAAAATAATAAAATAATAATAATATTAATAATTTCTGACAGTTTTTTGATGAATTTCATGATTCAATCGGACAATTATACCTAATAAATTTTAATTTTCTGTCAGATTTCAGAAAATCTATTAGATTTTCCACAGAAAAATAATAAAATAATAATAATTTATAACAGATTTCAGATTTCAGATGGCAGATTTCAGAAATCTAGCAGATTTTTACAAATAATAATATTAATAATAATTTATAACAGATTTCAGATTTCTACAAATAATAATATTAATAATAATTTCTGAAAATCTAACGGATTTTCCACAGATTTCATGATTTTGTCAGGCCTCATTTACAAATGTTATAGATAAAATTAACAAAATCTACAAATAATAATAATAATAATAATAATAATAATAATAATAATAATAATAATAATAATATTTTCTGACATTTTTCAGAAAATCTGTTAGATTTTCCACAGATTTTGTTAATCAGTCGGGCAATAATACCCGGCAGATTTCAATTTCTGGTAAATTTCATGATTTAGTCGGGTAATTATACCCGGCGGATTTCAATTTCTGGTAAATTTCATGATTTAGTCGGGTAATTATACCCAATAAATTTTAATTTTCTGTCAGATTTCAGAAATCTAACAAATTTTCTACAGAAAATAATAATATTAATAATAATTTATAACAGATTTCAGAAATCTAGCAGATTTTCTACAGAAAATAATAATATTAATAATAATTTATAACAGATTTCAGATTTCAGATGGCAGATTTCAGAAATTCTAATAGATTTTTCACAGAAAAATAATAAAATAATAATAATTTATAACAGATTTCAGATTTCAGATGGCAGATTTCAGAAAATCTAATAGATTTTCCGCAGAAAAATAATAAAATAATAATAATATTAATAATTTCTGACAGTTTTTTGATGAATTTCATGATTCAGTCGGACAATTATACCCAATAAATTTTAATTTTCTGTCAGATTTCAGAAATCTAGCAGATTTCAGAAAATCTAATAGATTTTCCACAGAAAAAATAATAAAATAATAATTTCTAACAGATTTCAAATTTCTACAAATAATAATATTAATAATAATTTCTGAAAATCTAACGGATTTTCCACAGATTTCATGATTTTGTCAGACCTCATTTACAAATATTATAGATAAAATTAACAAAATCTATAAATAATAATAATAATAATAATAATATTTTCTGACAGTTTTCAGAAAATCTGTCCAAAAACATCAAACAGAGTATATATTTACCCATCAGATTAAAAAAAATATATTATTTCAGAATCAGATTATTTTTTCCCTTATTATATTAGGAAATATTTAATCAGACGTTCTACGAGCGTATATATAAATTAATATTAAGAGACTCTTGTCTTAGATCCAAAATATTTCCTGCCTGGTCAGTGAGTTTGAAATTTATTCTTGTCAGAAATGGATTATGAACTCTCAGGTACACGGGGTTAATTGGTTCAGACACAATTAACCAACCGGGGGGGTCTTTAGGGCTAAATGAATATAGTATATACCCCTGTTCCGCAGTGCCATTGCGGTGATTAGATTTTGAAAGATCTACTTGATAACTGTCATCAATTACGTCACATACCAGATTGACTGCAATTGTTGTTGTTATATTAACAATACCAGGTGAGATATGGCGACCTCCACCGTGTGGATCATTATTATATTTAAGAATAGTTGGTGTAGGTATTAATTTTTTCCATGAATCACATATTCTTTTAAATTGTTCATCAATAAGATCATTAACTGATTTCTTTAGCTCTTCAGAGTTAAATCCAGGAATTATAAATGTTGATAGTTGTTCTCGCGTAATTCCGAAATGTTTTAGAAATATTGTTGTGAACAGAAGATTTAGTCTAACACCTCGAGGTGGACCGTCTTCATTAACTATATATAACTCTTTATATCGTTTATCTGCTGCTATGTTCACTAATTGTTTTTCTCTGTTAACAATAATATCATTCATGAAATCTAGGTCTGAAGCAACTTGATTCAAATGTTGTATTACTTCAATTATTTGATTTTTTAAGTCATCGTTGTAGGAAGTGCTAATGCTGGAAAATAAATTTCTTAGATCATTAAGTACACGTCCGTGTTCAGACTTAATTATACTAGCATATGAATTTATTTCATCAACATCAAGTACTATTATTTTACCTTTTTTACCATCAACTATTTTTGTAAAATGGGTTTCTGTTTTATCTATATAATGTACAACTCCATCACCAAAATATCGTCGCCATGGGTAAGCATTTTTTTCTGTTCGATATTCTGGATGTTTTATAAATTTTTTAACATCTATGACAAAATCAGATCTCTGTGGTTCTGGTGGTACTTGATAAACCGGTGGATATTCAGGCCAACCTAATACTGATCTAATCGAACTTTGATAAATATCTACGGAGTAATCAGGAGAATTTATTTCAATAACCGCAGATAGTGTTGGTTCGTAGACAGTAATTGCTATTTTTGATTCTTTTCCTGTAATAGATTTAATTCTGCGCTGAAACTCGTCATTAATTTGTTCTATTTGATAACTACCCGTTGGAATAGAAACTATTTGCCAATCAGGAGTTTCATCAGGTTTATTCTTATTAGCAAATATTAATGAATTATTTGGCTGTAGTCCACCAAATGGTTTTGATCTAATGTTGGGCCAGCTATAATAAACTCGCAATTGTGCTAATGCTATTTCTTTTGCAGGAATTGCGTTGGAAAATTGACACTAAACTCAGGATTGGTCGAACTTAACGATATCATAGTAGTTTTTGACGGAGTTGTATTAGTGACGATCTGCTGAAGTAATTCCCTGTCTGTCATTATTATTATTGTTGTTATTTAATTCATTAAAATCATTTGCGATCACCTTAAAAGCATCATCATAAGTTTTCATCATCATCGCGAATTCAGTATCAGATATTTCACCATCACTAACACACGAAGAAATATATAAAGATAATTTAGAACATGCCTCTACCACTGTGTGTAATTTAATCATATAATCGTGCAATTTAGCATTTGTACAAGTATGTATCTTTTTGGTTATAATACCTAGAACACCAGCAATAGTCGTTGATGCTGAAACAATAATGGTTATAATAGTAGGTGCTGTCATCGTCAATGTTGATAATAATAATCCTGTTCCAGTAATAACAGCAGAAACCGAGTAAACAACTACATCGATGACAACTATACGTCTTTTGTATTTTTTTATTTTCGTGTTATAATAGTCGATAAAATTATTTAGTTTAGTCAGACGCTCACATATTTGATTGCATCTGTAAAGTTGAACGTCAATGCGAGACTGAGGTTGATCCATTATTATTATATTAAATGATTAATTGCGGTGTTTCAGCCACAAATTCCATATGCCACCAATAAGGCACTGCTGAGTTTATTGTTTGATCATATATTCTCAGTATAAATGTTTCTTCAACATCTTTTCTTAACAATATAGATACAACTCCAGAGAGAGAATCAGTTGAATGACGCAATATATATCTGTTAATTATAGCAAATCTTTCATCACTAAATACGGACAGCCTGTAAATACCAGTAATTTCTGCGGTATATTTGATAGTATTATTTTGTGGTGTCCATGTTGATTGTCCTGATGCTACTGTGTATACGATATTTTTAATTTGTCAGTGTGGAATTTTAATCAGATTAGTTTTTTGAACAATATTAGGTATTCCACTGGCAATATCATTGAGTTTCGTGTTAATGTTGGCTAGTTTTATGTCAACGGTTGGTGTATCACCAAAAAAATCTTTAAAGGGTTTGTTTACAATTCTACGAAAATTTAAGAACATTTCTACGTATTTAGAAAATTCAGCACTAAGTGTAGTAATTTCATCACCGATTGTTTTTAACGAAGTTGAAATATGAATTTCCTTATCATCAACGTATTTCTTCTTCGCAGCATCAAAATTATATTCTGGTGTTCTAAGATTATTAATGCCATTATTATTCATGTCGAGAAATGCACGCATTATACCGCGGTTGGTCAATACGTACTTAGATTCTTGATCGTCGACATATTTCTTTGTTGCGGCGTCTGCATCTGCGGTTGGATTTCCAAGATCTGTAATTTTATTTTGATTCATAATAATGCTACCTGTAAATGAATCACCAACTTTCTTAATATAATCACCGACTGACGTACCAGAATCTTGTATTTTACCCTGATCAGAGAAAGTAACTATATTATTAACAGCCGCGGTGGGAACTCGTATAAGTACATCTGGTAGTTGTATATTACTAGTTTTTAATCGTCCTTGTTTATCCTGAAAAACAACTACTTCATTTTGATCCACACTTGCGAGATTTAATAAATCATCAATTTCATTTCTGAGTTGATCAAGAGTTGCATATTTAGATAAATCAGCCTGCTGATGACCTTTACCACGAGAAGGTCTTCCATAAATATCTACCATTATATTTACTAATGTCTGTTTAAATACGACGTCGTAGTATATTCATGTACAACTTTGTGGGGGGTTTTTGTTGATTTTGATATAGCATCAAGTACATTAAGTACTTCTCGACCACATATTGGTGGATCGGTTAATGTTTGTGTAGGTAATGTTGAATACCATATTGGAATACTTTGATAGCAACTAATATACTTTAAGAATTCTTTTGGTGGAGCTAGTCCATATGAATCAAAATAAATAATTCCACGTGGATCAATTGCATATCCGACCCAATGCGTGCCTGGACCAGAATTTTTATCGAGATTAATAATACCTGTTTCAATATTGTTTGGCTGTTTTGGTAATTGATCACGCATGAAAACACCTCTAAAATTTTTTATTTTTAATTTTTTAGCAGCATCTAGTAAATCAAAATTGGACATAGGAGATATCAGTAAATTGTCCCTGGTAATCTTAGGCCTTTTCCGTACCAGTGTGGGGTCCCTGGTAATCTTAGACCTCTTCCCTTTTTTTTTGGTGTTCGTTTTATTCCTTGTCCAGTTGCTTTCTTTAATGCCATTCCAGCAGCAGTTCCAACAGCACCTAATGCAGCTGCCTTTGCAACAGCTGGGGCTGCAGCGGCAATTAATGCTGGTATAGCAGCAAGAAGTGGAAATATACCACCCGTCTTAATAATATCTTTAATGGCACCCGCAGAAAGATTAAGTTTTATACCTTTATTTGATTTTTTGGCTTCATTGAAATACCCGAGCTGACGTTCTGTAAGAGATAATTTATTTGAGCCACTCATCTGATCTTTCTTTAGCAATATTTTTAATCCACAATTATTTTTTGATGCTGATTGTATCCTTTTAATCTGACCAGGAGTCAGACTAACACTAACATTATTATACGACATTATAATATTCATAAATAATCTAATTACATGCTTTCTACTGGAGCATCAACAACTCTCATTCGTCCACCAACACCTTCAAGTAACATCGATTTATCACTGAGTATGACAGCAATTGCTCTGTAATTGGCAATAGCTCCTATTGTCACACGAGCTCGAAAATGTATATCGACTACAGATTGTCTGGTTAAATCTAAATGTTCGAGCGAAAAATAATACATTGGGTATAAGGTTGTAAAATCCAATTGTGATATTTGTAAACCAGTATCAACATTTTGATCACGTCCCATGAACGTCATTAGACGGTGATATACACGTGCTACATGATTTTGATCGAAATTCAGTAAAATATCCTCGGATGGTTCTTGATGTCCATTTATTCTTAAGGAAACTTCGGAAACACCAAGATTATCAAATATCATAATACTACGTGTTTGATCATCCACCCGTGTAGCATCTTGAAATGCAATAAATATATATCGTGGTGCAGAAACACCTTGTTGTGATGCTATTTGCCACGTAAATAAACCATTAATATTACTCTGGATAGCATCTGTGGTCATTGTTAACCACGAAAATGCTGATTTACCACCTTGATTCATAAAAGAGAGTAGACGATCTTCTTCAGTTATTGATGGAGTCATCACCGGCATCCACAATGAAAGTTTTGTCAGAATTACTTTGCCAGGATCACCAATGGGTTTCCATAATGCATCGTTGTCGGTTGCTTTTCGTACAAGTACAACTGTATGCTTAGCTCCGAAAATGACTTTTCTGACATTTCTACAGAATCCAAAGATATGTGATAGTGGAATCGCACATGAAAATGCTCTTCTTTCACCACGCAACATTGCTCGACGTGCTGCAAATCCTAAATTAAATTCTGGATTAGCACCATGAACCACAGGCCACAATTCAGCGTCAGCGTTGTTGGCATTATTTCTCGGTCGTCTTATATCATATTGTCTGTTATCAGGGTAGTTAGAAGTATCCTTTACAAACATCATTGATGGACCAGTTGATCTTGAATAATCATCACTATATCTTGCAAGACCAAGTATTGTTGTTGCAACGTCGACGTCCTTCTGAATAGATTCAATATTTTTTCCGTCAATCATGTACGTTGCACTGTCAAATAATGCCATAATACCATTATTAACAAAACCAACCCTAACATCGTCTCCATATACTACTGGTGCTGCAGGATTAGCAATATTTAAAATTTCACCTTCTACTTCAATAAAAGCCTCAGCGGGTAAGAAATACCTACTTGTATCCTGAACTTGTAATTCAATTCGTCCACGCTGATCTGGAATTCGAGCGTCATAAGAATAATATTGATAATCACGCACAGACTCATCTTTAAGTACTGGTGCGTCCATGTCAAATGCGGGATCAGATATACGTTTGAACATCTTTATTATAATTATTATCGTCTAAAACGAAGACTACTTCGGGAAGTGAGACCACTTTCCTGCTATCAGACTAGCGGTTATATTTTTTTCTTTTTCTGACATTGGTACATCAGCCAACTCTGCTAGTTTTTGATTAGCAATTTGATTTATTATTTTACTGACATTTGCAGGCATTACTTCTGTACTAGGTAATTTTACTGGTTGAGGTCGGACCGCAGGTCTGTGTATTAATAGTGTTAATCTATCTTTAATCGCTGAAAATGCTTTACCAGCAACATTACCAACAGCACCAATACCTTTTTCACGAACAACATCAATAGCTTTCATTCCCAGTTGCTTTGCGATCGGTATTGCTTTTGGGGCTATCCTTCTAAATAGACCCTGAACAACATCACCTAGTCCATTTCCGTAGGTTGTTTTGTATACAGGTAATCGAGAGTTTATTACCCTGACCATGGTTGGTCCACGTTGAGTATTATGTACGATCATTTTATTATAGTAATTGTATTTAATTACATACTTAGTCGCTGTAGTAGTCATCGGCAATTTCGTTAATAAGAGACTGATAAACATCAACGTCCATGATACCGCCTGTAAATAATCGTCTGCAAATATCAGCTGCTTCATTAATGATTTCTGGGGAATTATTACCAGCTCGTTTTCCTCCGATGAGAATTTCTAGTCGTTCAACGTCGGCAAGGATATTATTGGGACAAGTAATAAGACCACTTCCTAAACCACTTCCAATTACACCGGGAGCGTCTTGAAATTCTTCTTCTTCCTCTTCACTTGGTTTCGATGATGTTGTTTTCTTTGGTGTAGGAGATAGAACTGGTATTTGTGATTTTGGTGATCCTGGATAAGCACGAAATGATTGCTCAGATGGTTTTGGTGTTGTTTGTTTTGAAGGTTTTTTCTCCTTTTCTAATTTGATTAATTTATTAATTTCACTAACATAATCCTGATATAGTGGATCATTAACTCTAGTTTGTTCAACATTCATGCGCATGCGATATAATGTTTTTTGCCACTGGTCACGGGTTTTAATATCTTTAGCGTATTCAGGTTTCATTAATTTATCTCTTAGACTAAAACCATCTACAGCAAATTTAGCTAATTGTTGTATTTTAAGTTCATTAATTACCTTAATAGTTTCTTCATTAAATTTATCTATCAATTTAACTGTTGATTTTGGTTCAGGGGCTAGTGCTTCAGCACCTTCTTCTACCTGGTCTGCATCTTCAGATATTTCCGGGACTGGCATCGCAGCAGATATTTCGGCTGGAAGTTCTCTAAGAATCTTTTTTGTCTGTTTTGTTCTTTTTGCTATTTTTCCAGTTTCTTCAGCGGTTCTCTCTAACACAGGTTGAATACCTTTAGTGGTCTCAGTGATAGGTTTAAATAATTGTTTTGTATCCTCCTCAAATTCAACATGAGATTCTTGTCGTTCTTGTAATTGTTGCTTGACAGCATCACGAACAGGTAAATATTTTCTAATTGCTTCTAGTCGCTCTCGTGCTAATCTAGCTGAATGAGGTTCTCCGATGACAACCATATTAATAATATTTATAATAATTGTTTAAATTCATAGCAGCAGGAAGGGTGAACTCTACAACTTTGAGTGACCTACCGAGTAAACTAAACGCACTATAACACAAAAAACAAAAATGTCAAAACTAAATTAACAAAAATGAGCTAACTAAAATGATTTATTATCCGTTTTTTCAAAATATACGGTAATAATATTGTTAGGAGGGTTCGGTTTATCATTATTGACCTTATTTTTCAGCCCCTGTAGGAACCTTTATTTTTATAAAATAAGGTCTCGTACAAAGTTGTCTGTTCACCCTCCCTGCTGCTAAGGCATATATGCTGAACTTTCTCCTCCAGATCAAATGAATGGAACACGTGTGTATATCCTAGCGTATTTAAAAAAAAAAACTTATGGAAGGCAAGAAAATTAAAAATATTTTAATGGAAACATATTTAATAACATATTCGTCGATAAACGTGATACAAAATATAGGGTTTAGTGATAGGTGTGTGGGGATCATAAAATAATTCGTCTCAGTGCAAACTATGTCCTGAACATTCCTAAATATCATGCTGGCATTAAGCTAGTATGCCTATTGTCACATTTCGCAACTGTTCGTCTTCAGAACCGAGTCGAGGACAAAGACGTCGCATTTATAAAATGGGAACATTCTATAATGAACTCCTGTTCTGTCTGAGCTTTCTCTTGAAGATACAATAAAAGGAATGTAGCATGCCTGTATCTCCACGGCGTATTTAAATAAATTTTCATAAGTCAAAAAAATGGAAACTGTTTCAATGGACACACATTTGATGTTGTGTTCGCTGATAAATATAATAAAGCATATAGGGAGGTTGGTGATGGGGGAGAGGGGATCAAGATAGAATTCTAGTAAGTACAAAAGAAGAACTGAACATTCCAAACTATCACGCTGGCAGTATGGCATTTGCCTCGTGGTACATTTTGCAAATGTTTTGGAATCAAATCCAGGACAAAAATGTCGCATTTTGAAAATGGGAACGTTATCAAATTAATAATATCCCGTCTTGATAACGCTTTCAACTTATCAAAGTGTCGCTGAGAAATCAATTATATCCATAATAATAAATAATATGAATCTATATTGTGTTCGATGCAAGGCACCCACCCCCACCGTTGGTGGGACCAATGGATTAACAACAATAATAACAAAAATTAAAAAACGCGCACTGACAGGTAAGTGTGAAAAGTGTGGCACAAACAAGAACAGATTTATCACCCGTGATAAAATCACGAACAAGTCTACAAGGACAGGAGGTGATCTCGCTGCTTCGTTTGGAAAATTACTAGGGACTCCATGGGCGAAGTATCCCGGGGAAAAACATTTACCAGGATATTATTATTGTGGTCCTGGAACCCGACTTGATCTCCGACTTGACAAACGAGATCAACCAAGACCAGGAGAGTATCCAATAAATAAGACTGATCAAGCGTGTCATGTTCATGATGTTGCGTAAGTAGTAAAAGACAAAGGGGTTATGGAGCCACTCCATCCTAGAATGCCTCAAAACAACCTAAAAAGACTTCTATCCCAATAAAAATCAAAAATATCAGGTTTTTAGTAGATTATCATCCATAAAACTTAGTAAAACCTCAGCTCCATCCTACAAGACCTCAAAACAGTCTAAAACAAGCTACAACTTTGAGTAAGTAGAACCAGTTAAGCAAAAAGTGAAAGAAAGGCTTCTATCAAGTAAGACTAAAAACCTAAAACAGAGTTATTTACAGCATAATTAAAAATATATAAAGTAAAATAAAATGTGTGACACTATAATTTTATATTCATTACCTAATAAGCTATATATACCAACTAAATCTTATACAATAAAAGACGGTGAAGTTATTTTTCCAAAATGTATAAAAGTATTTGCATTTAATTTAACAGAGAAAGTCATGGCTAAGTTCGATTCAGTGTTGTACGCTTCACTTGGTCTGCAAGTAAAACAAAAATGCATCGGACCACATAAACTTATTCGTAGATCAGATGGATCATTGTGGATTTGTTATATGATAAAAAATAAGCGCGATGAAGAAATACTAAGGAAATGGATGAATGAGCCTAAAACAGATGTATATACAAGACTAATTAACAGTCTTAATGCATCATCTCAGTGTATTATAAAGCCTCAAAACACACCAGAAACAATCAAGATAAAACCGCAGACTAAACACAAGAAAGCTAAAAAAAGGAATGACTGAAATCACAGAAAACCAAAATGATAAAGCTTGTAGGACTACATTTTTATATAGAATTACTTTTGTGTTCAAATTAAAATAACTTAGTAAATTGTTGCTTAATAAACTCTGAAAACATGAGCCGACTTTTAACTGTTGATGAAAGCATGAGACGATTTTAACTGTTGATGAAAGCATGAGATGATTTTAACTGTTGATGAAAGCATGAGACGGTTTTAACTGTTGATGAAAACAATCAAACTGAAAACAATCAAACTAAAAACAATCAAACTGAATGCAAAATAGATTAAGCTTGTACATGGTCGCAGTGCGCTTGCATGAGGTTCGCAACACATTGATATAATCACTATGCTTGATTTCATTCTTAACTACATTTTTGTTAATACCTTTTAACTTCTTCATTTCTTTACTATAAGCTGTCTTCAACGAATACATTTTGCTTCTAAGACCAACGAATTCAGATACTGGCCTAAATCAAAACTCATCCTTCATCTTTCCCATAACTTTCTTATTAACTGGATCGGTAAACGGAGAATCTCGAGCAATGTCAGATAAATCAAACTTGTCCTTGTTCTCATAGATGTCCTTGTACACGTCTTCAGTAAATACTTGATAAACTAGCGAATCAGTATCTGTAAATAATAACTTAGACTGAGGCCATATTTTCTTAACAAAATCATAATGAAACTCATACATAAGCGTCTTTGATACTTCTAAAACACTCGCGCCAACAAATATCGGTTTATTCAACTTTACATTAGTTTTGTGTTTCTTAACAAGGGATAAATTTTCATTGACACGAACTAATCCAGCAAAGCTATCTGAAGCTACTAATTTGCTTAACCGCGCTTCCGAGTTAACAATTTCAATATCAACGCGTTTTCGAATATTCTCCATGGTTTTACCAAAGACAGAGTTATTCATAAGCTTAAAGAAGTCC
>JAECUM010040804.1:0-13660 GCA_016617855.1 Megalonaias nervosa
ATATATATAATGTTATATGAATATACACAAATCTGACACTATGGACACCATGTTAACATAAGATTCACATGTGTCTGACACTACGGATATTCGTGATAATTAATTGGATTCACATGTATTTGACACGACGAATATACTGTGACAAAAGAAAACGTTGTCTTATTGAATTTAGTCTTTTAATCTCTCTTGTATAATATATTACAGATGATAATGTACGAGTCATATTGAAATGACAGAGATATTAATTTTATTTTCATGTTCATTTTTATTTCTCAGACTGAATATTTCATATTTTGATACAAATGGTTTTTATTTTCTATCTCATTTATTTCACTTTAAGTTTTACTTAAGATATATCAGTCCTACAATTAGTAGTTCCTATCTCTCATTATATCGGAAGCAAATGTAGGTGATTTCCTTGTTTATTTTTCTCGGTTTAATTGTTCGTTTGATGCCTAAAAAGCAAAACAACACCAAAATTTAAGGGTTTAGTTTTCAATTATCAAAATAAACCGGATATTCAGGAAAATATTCCAAGTAGATCCGCCTCCATTAAGTACGAAATTCATTTTGACACAATATATTTTACCTTTTCAAGTCGTAGTGGAAGCTTTGTTTCGTATAGATACATAATTTACTATTTTATTTGAATATTTTACTTTAACTGAGATGTTCTCTCACCAAAAGAAAAGTGCACAGAAGAGAAAAGAAAAACATGTAACATTATTCAGCATTTATTGGATTGATGAAAAGTGTTCGAGATTTATTAGTTACAAATTTATCACATCCCTCCACCAAAAAAAAAATTAAACAAATAAATAGTTCTTTTTCTTTTTTGCTGTGCAGGTTCCTATTTCAAACACTCGAGATTACTATATATTTAAAGTTTTCATCACGGTATGACATAAAAGATATGCAATATCTTGGGATTAGCTCGCTCCTCTATTTGTTTACGATATTAAACACTTGAGCTCCAAACAGTCATCTAATGGCAGACGCTCATGGATATTTCTGGCTTGCCAGTTCTAAGGCAGCACGTGTTCAAGCTGTTCGCTTTGGGCCTTTCTTTCGTATGTTGACTGATTTGCAAAGATATCGAGACATCAGACTTGTTAAAGATAATTAGTTTTGAAAGATTACTCTTGGAAACTAACGCCAAGAACAGCATTCAAAATCTGATACCACCAGTCATGTTTCGGTTGACCGAGAGACTGATAAGAGGCACAGATATGAATGTGTGTATGTATATCGTTTGGTGTTTTCAGAATATGAAAACAAAGTACTTTCACATTTATCTTCATTATACCTGTCAAGTAAAGATAAGAATCAGATATATACACGGTTAAGCTTGTATGTTTAAATGCACAAAGGCTTTTTATTTTTTGGTGGTGGTGGGTGGGATGCCATAATTTGGGAATTTAGGAGGAACTCTGTTAAATAATGTATTTGTTTCTACTACTCAATGTAATAAATATTAATTTAACTACGACAAGTTGTCAATTGACATGCATGCTATAAATGAACATCTTCTGCCACACTCCTGTTTAAAAAAGAAATTCATTTAAATTAAAAATACGTAATATTCCAGAGTTCCACGTCCCCACCATCTCCACTGCACCTCAAACCACCTCCACCAGCACGTTAATTGTTAATTACCGCTCGAAAAATTGAGGAGATGTCTTCTTCATTGCTTTAATTTCATGTACGACCATCCTTATTTCTTAACATAACTCGTGAAGAAAAAAAAAAACAATGAATACTAGATTAAATTTCCCGGAGCTTTCCATCAATAAGGTCATGTTGTTATGGTACCTTCCATCAATCAGGTGATGTTGTAAACGAACATTCCATGTACTAGGCCATCCTGTAATGAAGCCTTCCATCAACCAGGTGACGTTGTAATGGAACATTCCATGTACCAGGCCATGTTGTTTTGGAGCCTTCCATCAACCAGGACATGTTGATATAGAACATTCCATGAACCAGGTCATGTTATGGAGCCTTCTGTCAACAAGGCTATGTTGTTATATAGCCTTCCATCAATTAGGCCATGTTATTATGTAATCTTCTCTCAACCAGGCCATGTTGTTATGGAGCATTCCATGAAACAGGCCATGCTATTATGCAGCCTTCCATCAATCAGGCCATGAATCTTCGCTAGCCAAGGTTCTGATATGTCAACCCTATCTACACCTTCGCGGACTGGTCAGATATTTCAGTGCTTCGGGTCTCTGAATTTTATTGGTTGCGGCGGCATGCCACCTCATCCAACCAAAATCGAGTTGTTCAAATGAACATTGTTCCTATATGATCGAGACAAGGGGAGCACACAATTGGAATGGACTCATACATAAGCAATTTCCACTGCCGTTCCGTGTTTGTACAAATACATTCTTACCTCAAATACACCTGTAATAGCTTCGATCTGGTACGTTGTTATACTTTCGATGTTAAACTTGCAAAGTATCCTTTTGATTTCAATTGCATCCACCATTTCCGGCCCTTGTTACAATGTACCGCTGTTACACGCTATTGGTTTCTTGGCATTACATGTTAATGAAGACATCTCATGACATCCAATCTACGTCGCCAGAACAAAACGCTGAAATATCTGATCCATCCGCCAAGATGTAGATAGGGTTAACATACCTGATCCTTGGCTAGCGAAGAGGACAGACCATGTTATTATCGAGCCTTCCATGGATCGGGCGATGTTGTCATGAAGCCATCCACTAACCTGGTCATGTTGTCATAACAATTTATGAGCATAAAAAATTAACTCAAATATTGAGACTCAAAAAGTAAAAAAGCATAGCTAGTGGAGTATTATCTCTTGTTAATAAGTTTATCTGCTACTAATTAGTGTCTTTGCTATAGCTAATTAGATAATCTGGGTCTTTCGATGCTATTCATTAGGAAATTTGTCATTCTCTAAACGCTGCTTCTAATTAGGTTTTCTCTGATTCTGATTAGAGGATCCGTGTCTTTCTCTGTCGTTAATATGAGCATTCGTCTTTCTCTCCTGTTAATTAGATCATTTCTTTCTTTCTCTGCTGCTAATTAGATAATTTTTGTCTTTCTCTTTTGCTAATCATATGCTCCATTTTGAAATAAGCCCTCTTCCTGGGCCAAGGAAGGACGCTCTCTGTTACCTTTTCTTGACATACTTTCTGAAGCTCCTCATTTTAGACAATATAATTTTTTCCTGGAAAGCTAAACATCCGCTCCTGGCTGCTGCATTACTAATGATGCAATCTGACTAAAATCGGTTGTTGTCAGATCTTCACCTAGGAGAATGGAGATCCAATTTTAATCAGACTGACTAGTGATGGAGACGAACCAAGTATTAATAGCTGCACCTTTGTTACTTCCATCGCAGTCTGCCGTCGAAGGAAGAACAACACAGCCAACGCATCTAAGTGGAAATGGAAGACGAAGGGTTAGAAACAACGAGACAACCACAGGAAAAGAAACCAGTTATTTTTTTAATCCGGCTATTCCGCATCAGCCGACCTGCCGACCGTTATCGCCCATTCGGAGACAAATGACATTCGCAACTTCCAGGGCAAGCCTATGGATCAACCCTCAAATGCATGATAATAGCTGCCATAATAAGCACCTAGGCTATTTTACAAAACCAGGGTTGACGGAGAAGATAGAAATGCATCCAACTATTTTTTCATTCGTAGCTTCTACGTTAATGCTAAGGTCAATCAAATCGTAGAAATAGTCGAGGAGGTCCTAATAGATTGGGTTTTCTTTTTGGCGTAGAAAATAAAATGTACGACATTTCTGTAAAGTACTGCGTCGACATAAATCCGGCTCATTTTTGTATCGCAGAAACAAATGAAGTTATTCCAAATAAATTGTCACCCAGAAGCTGAAGCAACTTATGGACGTGCTGACCATTATGATGTGAACACGGCACTGGCTGGAGTGAATGAAGAAGAGGGACTCACAGGTAGTCAGTTGTTTCGATGCAGCTATAGGACTTACGGTACAAATTCAGATCCCATAGTAAACCTAAGCAAATACCATAATATTAAAAATTCAGATAGTTTTAATTTCTGAATGCTCATGATTACGCCTATATTTATCAATACAGACATATCCTTGATGCAAGCTTTTGTGTAGAAAAAAAAAAAACAACATACGAGCAACGGCATTTTTGTTTTATCTACGTTTGAAAGATGTGCACCTAACGATAATTTCAGCGACGAGTTTTCTAATGTCATGTCTGTAAAAGGAATGAAATTCCACCAATAAAACATTTTCATTACTTTTTTCGTTACAAATTGGATAAGCAATCAAAAGATTATTTTTTATTAAAACTTTCATTTTCATTATCAACTAATCATAACGTGTACTAATTAATTGCCAAATTCATTTGAGACCGTCTGCAAGACTAGATACAAGTGACGCAATTAATACGTTCTCCATAACTTGATTAAGATCACCGAAAAGTCTATTTTCAGTTTTGTTTCAAATTGATATATCTTTCAGACAGTTATGTATGTTTAATACCAAAATTCACAATTTATATATTTGGAAATTTAAGAAATCATAGAATAGGATTTATTCGACTAACGCATTTTGGTAAATTGAATCGAATTTAGGAACTGAGCATAATTTGATTAATTTGATTAATGGGCGTATAGTTCAAGTATGCGGCAAAGCACAAATTAAATAACAAAATAGCACACATTACCTACGTTGTACATGCCATTAGGCAATAAACGACGTAAATCCAACAGCAAGAAAACCTCCATTTAGTTATTTGTGACCAATGCTTTCCTCATCCATTGAAAATACTGTTCTCTCATTTCTTATTATTGCGATGATGATGACTATTAGTTTTTTATAATTGCCTTCATCATCATCATCATCATCATCATCATCATCATCATCAGTAGTAGTAATAGTAGTAGTAGTAGTGAACATTTCTTAATCTACTTCTCAATGATTGTCACAATTAAAGAATCTCCATCGCTTTACAGCAAATTTTGAAGGCTTTATGTTGATATTAGAAATTCCAAGTTTTTTTGTTGTTTGTTTTTTAAATTCATAAAGTTTCTCGGAAATTAGTGAAATCGACATCTCTGCAAGTTCTTTCGTTGCGTTGTATAAACCCATAAACCAGAGTCAGTTACGCAGACTGGGGGAATGGAAATGTCAGTCGAATTTTCAATCATCTAAGGACAGAAAATGTTTAACTTATCCAGAGTGTGTCAAGTATTGGTCTAGGAAATATGGGTCTGTATATCAACGCTTTCTGTCCATTAGCAGTCAATAGATCACGTTTAGAAACCTAATCGGATTTCCACTCTGATAATAAATATAGCAGCATGAACATATTTATTAAAAAACACAATTAAGAGTGACCGTTCGTGAATAACTGTTTGACACGTTTGCAATTATCCGAATCAGTACCTTCGGTAATGCGTGCCTTAAATCATTAGATAATGCAGTCCTCCTGACTCATATGCAGCAGTATTAACAGCCTCAAAGTCCAAAATCCAAGACAGTACCAAGACGTTCCTTTTAGCACTGTGGAAGGATTGTACATCGGTTTCAACATTATTAACGAGCTAATGATATCTAAATGGACCCAACTGTTTCCATTTTCTTCTCCTAAAAATAAATGTTCTTTTTCACTGCATTCAAGATTCAGTAACAGACAATTTGTAAAACAGTAAGTTACATTTCGAGCGTTTTCATGATGGAAAATTTGAATCACGTTGTCAGTAAGACAGATTTGAATCACATCGTCAGCATGGAAAATTTGAATCACGTTGTCAGTAAGATAGATTTGAATCACATCGTCAGTATGGAAAATTTGAATCACGTTGTCAGTAAGATAGATTTGAATCACATCGTCAGTATGGAAAATTTTAATCGCGTTGTCAGTGTGATAGATTTGAATCACGTTGTTAGTATTGTAAATCTGATACATGTTGTCCATGTGGTAGATTTGAATCACTTTGTCAGTATGGCAGATGGGAATCACGTTGTCAGTATGGTATATTTGAATCACTTTGTCCGTATTATAGATCTGAATCACTTTGTCAGTATTTTAATCTGAATCACCTTGTCGGTATGTTGAATTTGAATCATGTTGTCAATATTGTCGATCTGAATCATGTTGTCAATATTGTCGATTTGAATCATGTTGTCAATATTGTCGATTTGAATCATGATGTCAATATGCTAGATCTGAATCGCGTTGTCAGTATGTTTGATTTGAATGACGTTAACAGTATGCTTGATTTGAATCACATTGACAGTAAGGTCGATTTGAATCACGCTGAGAGTATGGCATATTTGAATCACGTTGACAGCACGTTTGTTGTTCTGTAATAGATTTGAATCACGCTGAGAGTATGTTTGATATAAATCACATTGACAGTAAGGTAAACTGGAATAACGTTGACAGTATATTAGATTTTAATCATGCCGACATTATGGTAGATTTAAATCACGTTGACAGAATGTTTTATTTGAATCACATTGACAGTATGGTAGATTTGAATGACGTTGACATTATGGTAGATTTGAATCACGTTAACAGCATGGTGTACTGGAATCACTTTGACAGTATGGTAAATTTGTGTGTGTGTGTGTGTGATTTGAATTTTTAACGTAGCTTTAACAATTTTTCAGTCATATCGCTACGATGTCTGCAGTGTGGCAGTTTATAGTGATGTCTAACATGTAGCATGATGTCCCACCCAGTCACATTATCCTGACACCAGGCCGACCAGTCCTAACACTAACCTCTTAATGCTGAGCGCCAAGCGAGGCAGCTGTTAGTACCATTTTTGTAAGTCTTTGGTATGACTCGGCCGGGGATCGAACCCACGACCTCCCGCATCCGAGGCGGACGCTCTAACCACTAGGCCACGGGAGCGGTTGTGGTAAATTTGAATCACGTTGACAGAATGTTTTATTTGAATCACATTGACAGTATGGTAGATTTGAATGACGTTGACATTATGGTAAATTTGAATCACGTTTACAGTATGCTAGATTTAAAAGTAATAGCTCATTCTTGCAAGTGTTTGTCAGAGATATTCTAAGTGCTGTGTTAGGCAAAGATTCAATCATTTGGACTTCAAACATTTGGACTCTATTATATTTTTTTCTGATTTTAACTCTGAGCAAACTACGTTTCAGTCACATATTACTAGCCACATTCTAGAAGACTCAACATAACAAAATGGCTTGTATGACCTTGAAAAGTCCTTGAATTCATGGTGTAATCTCGAACACTCATTCCATTTTTACAAACGTTGGTGTTATCCTTTAAAAGTCATTGAATGAGTTGAAAAATGGCTTGAAGTTATCCCTAAGATAATTTGTATAACGGCTTACAGAACGTTAACACTGATTCAAATATGTCACTTTTAAGTTCATATCTTTTTATTGATGTATTTTCCCAAAATAATGGAGAAATAAAGTGGGATAAAACAAAATGGTGGATCACACGATATACATGCACAAGAAGTTTGTTAGTTTCCGTTTGCTGTAGTGGCGCGCTAATTAGTGATGTGTCTTTTCATGAACTTTTGTCTCTTTTTATACAGTGATACGTTCTTCTATGTACTTTTGTATCTACTTATGCAGTCATGTGTTTTTCAATGTACTTTTGCAACTATTTATGCAGTCATGTATTTTTCAATGTACTTCTGTATCTATTTATGCAGATATTTATTTTGTCATCTACGTTTGTACCTATTTATGCTGTGATTTATTTCATCTACGTTTATACCTATTTATCGAGTGATAAACAACGCAACATATGGAAAAGATAAATTTCAGTAAAATATATTTCTTAAAACGTTTGGATAGGTCTTGAAAACTCCTTGAACAAACATGCTCCTCAACTGTACGAAAAAATGGAAGAACACGGCGAAGAACATCCTACGCACCTACTTCTAAATGTCTCTCAACCATGGAACCTTTCCAGTCTTAAGCAAGTTACATTCATTCACACTTTTAAGGACAGAAGGCCTCTGCTGAAGTCCTTTATATCGTTTCTTCAGTCATTTTTATTTCTTTCATTCTTCAGTACGTTGGATAACTAGAAGATGCACGTTCATGCTAATACAAAAAGTTTCGTTTGATGACTGCCGACTGAATATTACTGTCTGTTGTGAGTGGTTGAATTGGGCTATTCGTTGTTTCTGAGAAGAAATGGTGTCGCAAATGCCCATATCTCTTCCCAATCTGAGAGTGCTACAACATTTACTGGTTTATCTTCTTTGCATTTTAAAATTTGTAAGTGGAAATGTCAAATATGTACAAAAATATACAGTTTAACTTTTTTAAACATGATTATTATAATTATGAACAGTACCTAAGATATCACACCAGTTCGGGTCCAAGTGACTGATTCCAAACTATGACTTTAAAATATACCTTTTGAATTTGTTTGTACTCAGAACAAAAATGGCTAGAAGGGATTTATTTTTTAACGCAAAAGCGTCTCACCAGAATGACAACTAATATAATTTTGTGACACTGTTAATTCACAGGAAGGGAGTGAAACTCAAGCAAAGTGAACAAAATTACATTTTTAGGAGTGTGATCTAGAAAGTTTGCGATTTTGTAAGGTCTAGATTTTAGTGTTCATCTGTTAGGACCTAACCAAGTCGATCGATGGATAGGGTATGTTTGATATTTGTTGAAAAGAGGGACGGGGGTGGGGTGGTGATATTTCGGACCAGAAAACAAGACATTCAATGCAGGCCAATTAAAGTAAATTTTCAACAAATTTCAAAAAAAAGATGTAGAGAAATCGCTATAGGAGCAAGAAAATCTTATAAAGTCATTTACATACAAGTACACGTGTCAAATTTCTCCCTCATTTTCCTGAATTGTACAAACATGACTTCTGTCAAAAAGTCTAAGTTTAAGAGTTGAAAAATGTGTTAAAATGAAAAATGTATGAAATGGTATAAATATCTAATGAGATTATTGAACATCGATACAGATTATGCATATCAAATTTAATTTTTTCTCTCTCAAGTGAGTTTGTGCATAAAATGTTATTAAAGCGTGTACAAGAAACAAGCAATTTATATTATGTAATAAATTTATTTGTATATTTATACAAATATTCCTAAACAAACTAATTTGTCTGCCTTATGTGATCTTTGCTTAATTGTCTAAAAAGTCTAGTCCCAAAATGGATGTAAAATGTGTAAACAAAAATGGAAACTAAATTGCTTAATTGGCAAGAAACGTTTGGTAAGGTAATGTACAAAATAATATAAATATAGGTAGTAAATTTATTTGTCTATCTCAGGTGAGTTTTGCTTACAAGGTTTATAAAATAGAAATCTTAAATTTAAAAAGTTAAAATATTTGTAAACTAAATTTGAAAAATAGAGATAACCATATGTTGGGATCCTCTAAAAATCCTATTTGGACTGGTTGGTTTCATAGTTCTTGGCCTTTATCATGTATTTCACAGTGAGATATTGAAATATATCAGTAGGAGAAAATTATATCGCCACAGTGACGATATCACTTTTGTCAACTATTGTTTTTTTACGCGCAACAAATGAAAGATGCAACGTCTAAGTCAGAATGAACGAACTTATTTCTTCTTCTTTTTCTCTATTTTCATTAAAATAAAAACCATGTGATAACAATCTCAAATGGATAATGATTTAATATTAAATTAATGAAACTCATTGAATAACATCCAGCTTTGCTCCACGATTACAGTTATATTATTATAAACACTGCTTACATCATTTGCGAATTGTTTCACGTTTCCTCATCTCTTGTTTTTTCTTCTTTCACTGCAACTGTTACATTTTAAATTTTCATTTCATATGCCAGAGTAAATTTATAATAGCCGAAGTATAAGAATAGGTACTACTAAGATTGGTAATGATTACTACTCACTTCCTGCTCACATACCTGCATTATTTCAAGGGTAATCCGCTCGTTATAACGTGCCACCATTTGCTGGCAGTGGGTGATTGTGATCTCCAAAAGCTGATAGCGGCTGGTTATTTGTCGTTAGCCATCATGCTACTTTTATGTGTTTGTATGAAATATTTTCTTTCTTATCTGAATACTGATCTCTACAACGGATGATAAACACATACGACAAATATCGGTTAACACTTGTAAAGCAGAACTGTGGATATGTTTAGATGGGAGGCTCTTTCATCCGCTCGATGGTTTGTGAAAGTCAAGATCTGAGATTAAAATTGTTTGTTTGGCCCCCGGGGTTTGTCAATTTGCTAAGTTTCTTTCTGAACCAAAAATAAATTATTTGACATTCCGGGTAATTAAATCTACGATATGGTATATCTTGCTTGTCACTGTCTGGTTTTGTTCTGTAATAATGCGTTGTTTTTTTTTAATCAAGCTTGGATATAATAACATATAATGTATAAGTAATGCTTATTCCAGAGTTAATTTACCATGTAAACAATCAGATGTGAATCAGAAATAGTGTGGAGACTGACTGTTTCATTAAATATCTCCTCATGTTATCCTCGAACATGTCTAACTATGACTTCGGTTACACTAAAACGAACCTAATTCCGCTAATTGACTTAACTCGCATTCTAGTTCCATCTTATTTTTACAAATAAAAAAAATCAACACATTATATCAAGCCCATGTTTGCAAGGAACTAATTATTTATATCTAACGTACATATCAGGCCGTAAATTTTGTAGAAGTAAGATTTAACCAATGGACAATACTTGAGTTAGCAGTGCATATACAAATCAGGAATATTCCAAGATGTGATGAGTTACTAATCTTGGAATATTGTTTTAAAGTGGAAGCATATCGGTTCAGTTGGAATTTGTCTGCAGTTCATTAGCCACATACTATTGGTAGTGTCCTTGATAATACATGTAGTACTTTGTCTTCTGTAATTACAGTAAAACCTGTCCTTAATAGACACTATGGGACCTAACACATTATGTCCCTTATAATCAGGTGTCCGCTGTTCAAAACTAAGGTTATATATAGTAGTGCAAACAGCAGTATGACAAACTCTCTGTTAAAGTTTGTTATCGTGGAAAGTCATGTGTGCGTAAGGACAAGCTTTATTGCATATATATAGAATATAAATCATCGCCAATTTGTTTCCTCCATTTCGATAATGAAAGGAAACTAAAACTTGAACAACTGATCGTGAGACACCTGTTTTTGTCCAAACTGTATATTTGCGGCACTGTGGGAACCGTATTCTTCTAATATTAATACTTCTTCAGTCGATATGTGTATATATATATATATATATATATATATATATATATATATATATATATATATATATATATATATATATATATATATATATATATATATATATATATATATATATTAAATGGCTTTGAAAATGTTGGCATAAAGCAACTTGATATATCCTCTTCGCTTAGTTTATATTTCCAACTCGTTTAATTATGCTATTATGCTAGCCGACGGAAACATAGAGTTTTTATCTTCGTCCCTTGATGACTTTAAACACTGCATACGTACCATTCGACTGATAACAAATCAGATTTTACCATTGAACTGGCAAATATTTAGATTTTGTCTTAGTCCTGCGATGCATTTTCTTACTATATACGTACCATTGAACTGGCAAATATTTTAGATTTTGTCTTAGTCCTGCGATGTATTTCCTTACTATATACGTACCACTGAAGTGGCAAATATTTTAGATTTTGTCTTAGTCCTGCGATGCATTTCCTTACTATATTCGTACCATCGAAGTGGCAAATATTTCAGATTTTGTCCTAGTCCTGCGATGCATTTCCTTACTATATACGTACCACTAAACTGGCAAATATTTTAGATTTTATCCTAGTCCTGCGTTGCATTTCCTTACTATATACGTACCCATTTAACTGAAACACACATGCCATTCAACTGAAAAACAGATCAGCTTTTATCTTCGTCCTGCGATGCATTTCCTTATTATATACGTGCTATTAAACAGAAAAACAGAAAGCTTTAGACAGTTATAACACCAAATGGTCTGCATCATACTTAGAAAAACCTCAAGTTCCTTGTCAATATTCTATTTCGTCCTTGCTAGTGAAGAGGTATTTTAAGAAATATATGAAATCTAACATGATGACAGTCTTTGAAACAACCCTTCAAACCAAGATTGAATATCGTAGGTTAACATGCTCATTCACCAAACATATATGCCTAAAAAATAAAAAAGCAAAGAAACAAACAAAAGATTACAAGATTAACAGATTACTTTCAGTTCACTTCTTTGTTCCTCTTTAGTAACTGTTCCCAGTGTAGATACTGTCAGTGAAAGAAATCTGAATTAGGTTACTATTAGCCATCAAATAACGAGATAAACGTTGCATTTCAACATAGCGAGAAGATCGCCCGTCCCAAATATGTGCGAAAATACAAAATCCACAGAAGACATTATTTAATTTGGTCATGGTTGAGCGGGAACAGTTGCTTTGAGAGCATCGAATGTTAAATACAGGCCATGACAAACCATACATCGATCCCGTTGTCCATCTTCGTTATGCGCGCGCATCTCTTGGATGTCGTCATTTGCATAAAACGGACCTTATTCGGCTGGTTTGGCGTCTGATTATAAACAATAAACAGAAAATAGGATACTAGGGAACAAAAATTCATGTATCAATTCAGAAGTATTGCACTTGGTTACACATTAGTGTATGCCTCGGCTATCTTAAATAGTCGGTGATGATTTACGACGGGTATATTACAACGACAATGGTATTATGAATCGAACACGTGACGTTATCTTATGTCGATACCCCTTAGACCAACCAATAGTGTATTTCTATATATAGATGGTGTAGAAAAAGTTCAGTACAACCGTACAGTTATTTCAAAACAGTATACATGGTATCGAGAATAATTTTTGTCGGAAATGTCGTCATCACGACCTTTAACATTAGTATCATCTTTATATTAATCATCATCCACTTTTGTGAAGACGAATAATCCAATGAACATTACTGATCAAAGCCAGGTCTTAATGTATACAGTACATTTCGTATAATGAATGTTTATCATTGTTGATTATCTGCCAGTAGATCCTTCAAACCGATAATGCACCGAGCTCTTCATTTTCAAATAATCTTAAATCACAATTATGCAAATCCACAAGTCGTTGAACGAGCGTTTTCTTTCCACCAACACTCAATAAATCTCATTTAGAATCCTCATTGGATTTCGGCTCTACCCATAAATACATCTCGAGTAAAAGATTTATTTAAAAAAATAACATTATTTTAGGTCCTCATCAACAGTATCCAGGGATATTGTGACACTTTAAACCATCATTCTTAATCGGCGACTTTGGTAATGCGTGCTTCAGAGGCGTATGTTATGTGACAACGCGATCCATTTGCCACAAATATAGTAAAAGTGCGTAATCTCATCGGACATAAACATAGTAAGAGGGTCTTAAGAAACGAAATTAAACTTTAATTAGGATAATTGCTTTTCCAGTCTGGTTGAAAAAAGTCCATGTCATGAAATGTAGACGTGTATCCACCGGTAAAACTACCACAGATATTTGTAAAGCTGTATGTATGTATGTATGTATGTATGTATGTATGTATGTATGTGTGTGTGTGTGTGTGTGTGTGTGTGTGTGTGTGTGTATATATATATA